>BLSH010436096.1:223441-255291 GCA_018402905.1 Glandirana rugosa
TTACCGCCTCCATGTATATCCCGTTCCTTACATATATTGCGTGACAGTTAAACATCCTGACGTTATTGTATGGACGGTTCTCCTAGTCACGTCTATCTAAATTGTGATGTTGTCTCCCTAAACCGTTAGTTCTACCTATGAGGAGACCTCATTAACCTCATTCAACGTACTTTACATACTCGTTGTTTGCGAGAAAACTCACGGTCTTGAGACCGAGGGCAGTCTACGCAGAGAACGTTTTTGTAGGAGGGGATGCTAGATATATTTAGCCCAAAGTGGCTACACCTACTCTCTTATATATCTAATAAGGGTATGCAATGTCTATTGAAACGTTAACGGTGTTCTCTTGGAATGTCAGGGGTCTGAATAATAAGGTTAAAAGAGCATTAGTATTCAATTATATGAAGAAATATAAGCCACAGATAATGTTTTTGCAAGAGACGCATCTGACGGGAGCCAGAGTTCTGGCACTCAAAAGAGCGTTTGTTGCTCATACATTTCATGCAACTTACTCCAATTACTCCAGAGGAGTATCCATCTTGATTGCCAAATCCCTCTGTTGTAGTGTTAAATCTATCTGCACTGATCCTCTTGGCAGGTATGTTATTGCAGTCCTACAAATTGACAGTGCGTTATATACATTCCTTGCCCTATATGTACCTCCGCCATTCACGGTTGCTTTTTGGGAGGTGGTTATGTCTCATTTGCTTACAATGGTAGAGGGTCCAATTATTCTAGCAGGGGATCTTAATTCAGTGGTCTCACCTGAATTGGATAGGTTTAATTGTGAACCTGCTACTTTATCTCCTTTAGCCTCCTGTGTAGACAAATATAATCTGGTGGATTGCTGGCGGTGGAAGAACCCAACTATGCGGGAATATTCATGCCACTCAGCAACCTATCAGACACTCTCCAGAATAGATACATGCATGGTCTCCCCGGAGATACTCCCCAGAGTGTTGGAAGTCAAATACCTTCCCAGGGCCATTTCAGATCACTCACCGATGCTCTTAAAGATTGGTCTTTCATCTTGGGAAGGATATCGAACATGGAGGTTGAGCCCGTTGTGGCTAACGGAGGAAACCTTCTTCCTTATGACGGCCAAGGAGATTGGCCACTACTGGTCTATCAATGTGGAGGGGGTCACCAAAGCGGTGGCATGGGAGGCATTTAAGGCCACGCTGAGGGGTTCAGTAGCAGGGGTCATCAAACGGTTGAGAGAGGATAGGGGGTGGAAAATTAATATGCAGGAACAGGCAGCCACAACAGCAGAGTTGGAATATACTAGGAACCCCACTTCGGAAAACTATAGGCTTTGGAGGGAACAGGCCAAACAATTGGACCTAGTTTTAATTGAGAAAACTAAAAAAAAACTGCTTTATCAAAAACAGCGTTTATTTGAATATGGAGACAAGAACAGTAGAATCCTGGCCTATCTCTCTAGGGCGGAGTATACCCCTACATCGATTGCTGGCATATGTGGTGACAATTCAGAATACTATACTAAAAGAGAAGAGATAGTAGACACCTTTAGCAAGTTTTATACAAATCTTTATGCTTCTAACACCACGTATACTGAAGAGGAGGTGTCCCAATATCTAGCTGAGATTCCCATAGGGGGTCTGACTGTGGAAGAGGCTAATTCTTTAGACTCACCTATAACAGTAGAGGAGATAGATAGGGCTATATTGGAGTTTGCTGCCAATAAGACGCCAGGACTTGATGGATTTCCTATCGAGTGGTACCGCACATATGCTGAATATCTTTCACCTAGACTGTTAGCAATGTACTCTGAAGCTCTGGAACAAGGCATCCTGCCAGCTTCATTGAGGGAAGCGTTAATAGTCCTGATACCAAAGCCAAACAAGGATCTGAGATTTTGTGAATCTTACAGACCTATATCATTAATTAACGTTGATGCCAAAATATTAGCCAAAGTGTTAGCTAAACGGTTGAACAAGGTGATAGCTGGAATAATCCACCCCGATCAAACGGGCTTTATACCGGGTCGCTCCACGGCTATTAATCTAAGAAGATTGTTTGTCAACTTGCAGGCTGTAAAAGATCCCCCGGATACAAGATTAGTGGTATCGCTTGATACACATAAGGCCTTCGATTCGGTCGAGTGGCCTTACTTATTTAAAGTCCTGGAGTGATTTGGTTTTGGCCCTAGGTTTATAAATTGGGTTAGGCTGCTGTATACTCAGCCCTTGGCCCGATTGAGAATCAATAATCACATCACGGAGCCCTTCGCGATTCATAGGGGCACACGGCAGGGGTGCCCACTGTCGCCCCTGTTGTTTGCTCTAGCGATAGAGCCCCTGGCTGAAATACTCCGCCGGGAGGGAGCTATCCGGGGTTGCAGATTAGGCACGCTGGAGGAGAAGACATCCCTTTATGCGGACGATATGCTCTTGTATGTGGCAGACGCAGATGTTTCGTTAAAGAAAGCATTAGAACTTATCACCCATTTTGGAGGCTTCTCTGGTTTTAAGGTCAATTGGAGCAAGTCTGTCATCTTCCCATTCAACCCACAGTACAAGCCAGATCTGGATTCCTCTATCACGTTAAAGGTGGTGGAGAGGTTTAGGTATCTGGGGGTGGAGATACAGCAGCCGGTGGGAGAATTTGTGAAGAATAATATTTCTCCACTGATACAGAGACTTAGACAGAACCTGGGGACATGGTCCAAATTACCTCTCAATTTATTGGGAAGGGTTAATATTATTAAGATGGTGTATTTGCCTAGGTTTCTGTATCTATTCTGGCAGGCCCCGCTATACTTACCCAAGAAGTTGTTCTCAGAAATTGATAGGCTGTTTTCATCCTTCTTATGGGGACCCGGCCCTGCTAGAATATCTCTGGACACACTTAAATTACCCATACAGGGTGGAGGACTGGCACTACCTAATTTACAGGATTACTATTTAGCTGCACAGCTGACGCATATCCACGCATGGTTCTTCCCAGACTTACCAAATGCGGCTGTTGCTGCCCAGGCGGCATTGATGGGGTCTTATGAGGCTTTATTGAACTCGCTTTATAGGAGGGGGCCGTATCCAGAGGGGGGAGAGGGTATTCTAAAACTCTCGTATAAAATTTTCCACATCTGTAATGCCAAACTGAATGGTACCTCTTTAAATTGCTCTCCTAATGCCCCTCTATGGCATAACCCTAACCTAGGAGAACTAAACAAATTATCCAGATATCAGAAATGGGCGCGATACAATCTTAAATATGCACATCAACTGTTTAGTGAGGGTGAATTTAAAACCTTCCGCACTTTTGACCTAGAATTGGGAATTCCATCTACCCATCTCTTTTCCTATTTTCAGCTTAAGCATGCGGTGGCAGCACAATATGGGTTAAAAGGGGTGAGGCTAAACCCGTCACTGCTGGAGAAAGAGATGATGGATGATCAACATGATAAATTGATTTCTAGGTACTATTCTCTCTTGATAAAGGGATCCTCCTCAAGAATGGAAAAACTTAAATCTCAATGGAGATCTGATGGTCTGGAGATAGAAGATGAGGTCTGGGAAGAGGTGGTGGGAGCACAGCTACAGGGTGTGATTGCGGCAGGTGATAAACTGATTCAGCTAAAATATCTACATAGGATATATTATACACCCACTAGATTATTTAAGATGGGGAAACTTCACTCGCCAGAGTGCCAGAGGTGTGGGGGGGCCTCAGGAGACTTTTTCCATATGGTATGGGATTGTCCGAAGATACAAAATTTTTGGGGTGAAGTGTGCACATTTATTGAGGAGAAGCTGGCTCTCCCCAACATTCGCAATCCCTCTAGATGTCTACTGGGTGTATTGGAGGACGAGGATCTCAGGGCGTCACAAAAGTCACTTCTCAGAATTTTGTTTTTCTATGCCAAAAAAGCAATAGTACTTAGGTGGAAAAGTCCAGACTCTCCTGGGATGGGGACTTGGATTGATCTAATCAATAATGCTCTTCCAATGTATAAACTAACGTACCTTGCTAGGGGTTGTCCTAAAAAATTTGACAAACTATGGGCAGGATGGATAAGGGTGGTGTCTGGGGATATTGGGATATAAATCATATACCTGATAAATGTCTTTGAAATGTGTGGAGATATATAACGGGTAGGACTCTGTTTACATTCCAGTTACCTCATTGCTTACATGCTTTCTTTTCTGGGAGAAAGCTCCCCACCAGACGTATTAGACAATTGATGTTTGATGTATGCCAAAGTTGAAGTCACCATGGAGGGTTGTTCACTTGTTCAGTAGTTGTTTTTAACTCTGTGAGTTTGAAAGGTTACTAAGGGGGAGGGAGGTCGGATGGAGGGAAATCTCTTTTTTTCTTGTAATTCTGATATTACTAAATATTGATTGTCATGGAACTATTGAATGTAGAGTGGATGTCAGATATAACTATGTATCATTATCCCCCTTTGTTATGTAACCATGGAAAATTAATAAACTCAACTTTAAAAAAAAAAAAAAAGAATGAACACAGTAGTGAAGGGTACAGAACACTCACTGTGTTTACTCAGAAAAGGAAGGGAATGATAAATGAAATATTTACCGGCCCCTTGCCCTGCTCTCCATCTTGAAATATCCCCCGCAGCAGCCGGCAGGAGAGGAGAGGAGGGAAGCTGGCAACACTGCAGGGGGCAGACAGGGGGCACAAGGAAGCAGGGGAAATTGGCACCACACAAGGTGATTAGGGTGTGCCCAGGCACACCTGGCACACCCTGTGCGCACACCTATGACTATACCAGTCTGCCGCTATTTGTTCTCATACTGTTTGCATTGCCTTTATATGTGCACTCATGGACTCTACAACTACTTGTGTTATATGTTCCTGCATGGTCTTCAGCTCAGCTGTGCACCTAAAGACTGTACTAGTCAAACTGTCCTGGTGCTACTGCCACTGATAGAAAGTGTCCTCTGCAAGTCATACTTGGGGTTTTGGAATACCCCATATGTAAGGGTAGGGTGATGGGGTGGTCATCATGTCCTCCACGTTTCCTTCCTTGTTGGGTGCCAAGTCTGGGTCACATGAGAGGCCTACCTTGAGGTGAGTTTTTCTGAGCAACACTAGGCACTTTGTACAGGGTCACTGCCTTACACACAGTGTACCTTTAATTTGAACAGACAATTACATTTGATTAGATTCTCTGAAAGGTGCTAAACTTAACCACGGTTACTTTTGCATTTGGGAGGGACATGCAGAGCCCTTGCCCTCTCCACCTGTCAAGCATATCACCGCTCCTCAATCCCAGTAATGGTATGGAGCCCCACTGTGCACCTAGCGTTGACTCCATGTGTTCACTTCACTTAACTGTTTCTCTTCTGTACCTGTATACAGGGTGAGGGCCCCGGCAGTGGAGATCTGCGCTCGTCACTATGGGAGATGGATTGCGGCTGAAGGAGTGGTGACCACATCTCCCTCACTGCAAGAGGCTAACCCATCTGCCACATGTACACACTTAACAACAGGCTGCTAGGGAAACCTTCATTACCCTTGGTAACCCACTTGTAACTTCATGCTGTATGAGCTCTTGTACCGTTATCATACCCTGTTGTTTTTAGTGCCCCATGCTGCAAGTATATGTGCTGGTTACTTGCATTATACCCCTTTAGTAACTTCAGACCAGGCTAAGGCAAGGTTTCTAGAATATTACTTGATTAAATTAACATGATGACAAAGACAAATGACAGTCAAAAATAACGTACAAGTATTTCCTTAACATCCCTAGTCCCTACTCAGGCTTGTGGCTGCCCCAGCATGCCTGCTTAGGAAAGAGTCCCTCTTTGGCAGCATCCATAGTTGATGTATTCAAGAGGCACTGCAAGCCCCAGTGCTCCTCTTGGGCAGTTTGATACATCGCTAGATTTACAGACTCCAGTAAAACAGCAGCACAAAACCCCCCAGGTATGTCCTAGGTTGCCCCCCCCCCCAGAGCTTGAAACCCCCTGTTCTTTTTATATCACACAGAACCAGTGGGTCATCCCAGTTAAGCCCACCCAAAGAATACCTGGGAACACAATTAACTCTCAACTTTCCAGCTGGGGTAGCATTAACTATTACCTGCCTACACACACCCCTCTACACTCTCCTGTTATACGTTTCTTCAAGTAGTAAATATTTCGAAAAACAACCCCTAAACTAGGGGTCTCACACTGGCAGCCCTCCAGCTGTTGCAAAACTACAAGTCCCATGAGGCATTGCAAGGCTGACAGTTACAAGCATGAAAGAACAACAACAGTGCAGCGCTATCTGTAAGTTAAGCGTCAAAACGTAATAAGTGATAAGCTAGTTCTCAAGGGGCAAGTCACCATGAGTGGACTAACAAGCACAAAATGAAAAGTTCAGCACACTTAGTGTTAATCAGGGGTGGTGTACTCCGTTCAAGCCTAAAATGCCAATAGGCACAAATTTGGCTTAACACATCAGGGTAGACCAAACCCAATAGGTACCAAAAGAAATATCCAATATTCTATACTGAGATCCAATATGGACAGTTCACATAAATGAAAAAAATAGGAGAACAGGTGAATGGAGAATCTCAGACAGTGAGCGATATGGTGAATAGAACTGTTGAATCTTCACAGATATACCGATGGCTCCAAACAGGTGTATCAGTGTGATCCGCCACCAAGTGCAATGAACACTTACCGGAAATCGGCAGTAACCAGCATAGAACCAACTCTTAAAAAGGGGGCCATCCACTAGGCTGAAATGGAATTCTACCTCAGGGGTTTGGATTACCAGATCCAATATGGATAATAAACACTGGGAGTCCAATCTTCAGACCACCATAGGTGAAACATCACACAGGCTCATCCGTCCATGTAAGGAAATAAAATCTCGCCATAGCATAAAATTCTTATGAAAGTTATTATTACAAGCATGACTCCCACAGGCAGAGGCATGATGGGACTTGTAGTTTCGTAACAGCTGGAGGGCGTTCAGTTTGAGAAGCGTGCCCTAGACTGTTCAATGAGCAAGAGTTAATGGAATGTTGCTGTGTGCCTGGCTGCCTCTGCACTGTGTGGGGAAACAACCTATTAACTCACAGCAGCTCTTACGGGGGTAGCACTACATGTATAACACTTCTGGTAGTTGAATAATTCATTTTTACAGGCATCTACACATCAGACCAAAAATTAGGCACTAATTTGGAAAAAAGAGAAGTAGAGGGATTTGGTGCAAAATGAGGGACAGTTGGGAGCTATACATGAGGAATAGTCTGTAAGGTTTAATGGGCAACTGTATGCAGCAGATGCGGGTCCTGGGAGAGGCTGTATTGTTTCTGTACGGCTGTGTGAATGAAGCCTAATTGTCCTCTTTTCTACATCATTAGGTTGGTGTTGCTCTCCTTCAGCAATCTGTAGCTAAGCCATAGATGTAAATGCAAAGTGATTGCCACCGGAGAGCTTGTCACTGGCATGAAACGCTGCTTACGCTCAATCGCTGAGTGACTAAGCTACAAATCGCTGTAAACTTAGCAAGTTAGTGATTCCATAGAAAATCACAAGAACATCCTTAGCAAAAAATCACTTAAGAAAATTGAAGATCACTGAAAATAAATTGGCCAACTCACATCACTCTTTAGCTAATCACTTAGACGTCAGATGTTTTCCTATGGAAAATACGCATCCTATTCAATGTTGATGTTTCCAGCAGAATTCACTAGGGGGCACCAAAAGCTCCAGTCAGTGGCTGGCTAGGAAACTTCCTAGGGACATCATCCCTTTGTACTGAACTTGTTTATACAGCTGATCAGAAGGACCACCCTCTATGCCTGTCATCCAGTATCCCTTCCTTACCTCCAGCAGCATCTGTTCTTCTCAGCTCTGCTGCTTTCTCAGGACTCACCTGTTATTATTCTCTGTTGGCTTCCCATGAATCAAGGTAAGCTCTTCACATTGCACTTTATAGGGAAACTTATTTCACCTAAGTTTTAATAAGCATCAGAACCTAATCCTTTTATAGAATCCGTGCTCTTCTCTGTTTATAATGTGTAGTAACCAGAATGCTGTCACTAAACACATCTTTTCAGTATAATGCTTAATACATTTTATTATGGAGTTGTTAGTAATTCTGTAAAAATATAGACAGCCCTATACGTAACTGGGGCATATTTATGTGCTTAATGCAACTAGCTGTAATAAAGTGTGCAGATGCATATGCATACATTTTATATGTATTTTTTTAATATGTGCATATATTGAAAAAACTGTAATTGCTAGAGAAAGTAATTGGACCTGACAGTGTCCAAACTTTAAGGTATCTGCATTTCTGTGTTACACCACCTGTTGTGTTGCATAGCTGCTTATAAAATACATTATGACCTTAGAACTGAATTATAAAGTAAAAAGAACCTAGTAACAAATATCAACATCATTTAAAAAAATAACAGCATTGCTAGTGCATTAAGACATGGACATATTTCCATATAGAAATGTTCTCAATATGTATAATGGGATAAGATGCTAGTATGTAGAAATAGTATAGAAAGTGCAATTTGAGTAAGTATTATTATTATACAGGATTTATATAGTGCCAACAGTTTGCGCATGGCTTTAAGTATGATTGTGACTGCATCATACATGTATCCACACTTTATATTGATTTCCGCTATGTATCTCCACACTTTATATTGATGTCCTGTATGTATACCCATACTATATATTGATTTCCTGTATGTATATCAACACTTTATATTGATTTCCTCTTTGTATATCCACACTTTATATTAAGTTGCTGTATATACCCATACTTTATATAGAATTTATTTCACAGTACAACAATTTGGGTTGAGGGGACCCACTCCGTGGGACCATGGGAGCAGATCCCCTCTAACCAAATTGTTGTGCTATGAAAGGAAATCAATATAAAGTATGGGTATACATACATGAACTCAATATAACGTGTGGATATACAAAGAGGACATCAATATAAAGTATGGGTATACATACAGGAACTCAATATAAAGTGTGGATATACAAAGAGGAAATCAATATAAAGTATGGGTATACATACAAGAACTCAACATAAAGTGTGGATATACAAAGAGGAAATCAATATAAAGTGTCGATATACATACAGTAAATCAATATAAAATGTGGATATAATATACATGACAGCTTTTAGTAGTAAGGACTATGCAATGGGGATCTGGTAACCTAACAATGAAAACTACAAGGTTACATGGAGTACTCCAGAAAGTGCATCCCATTTACTAAACCTAGAAATTTTAGGTCTGCAGATGATGACCTCCAGCCATTAATGCTAGTTGCCTGACTGTTATGCAGACCCCCCTGGCTTTAACATTGATCTGGAACAAATATGCAGATCATAAAATCAGAGAAAGGTCAGAAGGTCCTTATCGGTATACTTGTTAGTGGCTCAAGTATTAAAAGAAGGTCAACATGAAAGCCAGGCAAGGAGCTTTTGCAGAATGAAAAGCCAACTATGGCAGCCTCCATACTTCTTCAGAGACATCAGATGTACATCTATATATATTTTTTTTCTAAATATGTTTGAGAGTATACAAACTATTTAATTTCACAATATCTTGTATATGCTGCAAAAACAATAACCAATATTACAAAAAGATGTAAAGTGAATCTATTGCATGAAATCAAAATTCATTTTGTAAAGCAAACAAGGGCAATGCAATCTTATACACATATGCTCCCATTGCTGAGTATTCAGGGGTGGAAAATATGAATGGTGTCTTCTCTTTAATTCGATACATTTGAAGAAAATTGCATAGAAGTTGCTGAACACTAGAAAATTATACATCATGCATGGCTGCTGCACTCAGGACGATTGTTAATGTATTTGTTTTATAAATACATAAATATACAGTATATATGTCTAGAATATTACCAAACTCTACAGAAAGCTGTTACTTTATTTAATTATTACACTTATGTTTCTGTTCTATCTTTTCTATTCTATTTAAATTTGTATGATTTTAGGTTTCTTTTTTCCGCTATTTCATTTATTTTTAAAATTGGATGCCTTTTACATTTGTTATATAGTTTATTCACTGGGAAGACAATCCGGAGTTGTTAGCATTAATTTCAGAAATTAATTAAAAAAAATCCCCTGATGTTTAGGGGTATGTTTTTTTTGGAACTTTTTTTGGTACATGCAATGTTAACATATCAGTATATTATACATATGTTAGTAGTAAAGCAAATTGCACTTACTGCTTGTTCTGCTGCAAACATTTCCATAAATGTGCATGCAAGTTCAGGAAACTGAATTTTTTTTACTCAAATAACTTTTTTCATGATGTCTATTCCACATCACAGTCCCCTAATTTAGGAGACCACGATATGCCAAACATGGCACAAGCTATTTTTTGATCATCTCAATAACAACCAATCTACTTCATTAGTAAAGAGGGTGATTATATACAGCAGCCTTCTAAAATGTTTCTTGCCTTCCAATTCAACTAAACAGTTATCCTCAGAATTGGATTGAAATATTCTGTATTGTATTTAGTGTCATGTGATTGGCTATTTTCTTACGGGTAATATACCGGTAGAGGCTGCCTGACCTAGGTCACTGTACTCAATGCTGCAGCATCCGTGTCTCACTTGTAGCAGGGCTATGCCAGTGTCTACTCATGAGTGGCAATGCAAATCTTACCTGTATTTTTATAAGCTCACATTATTTATTACTAATGTTACCATAGAGTACAAACACATTTACATAATTCTGTACTGAGCAGATATAGTGCATGCAGTTTAAATAAAAAACACACTTTTCTTTTTTTTTTCATTTTTTAGCATTATGGACAGAATTAACCCTTTCATTAAGCCACCAATATTTAAGTCAACAACTTATTTATCAAGAAGCTTGACCACTTTTGTTTTAATGGTAGTAAAACAACTGTTGCTAAGCATGTGTGCTTTACTGTATACCGAAAAAAAACCCATTCAGACTACATTTCGTAGCTGTCAGTATCTATTCTGCAAATGTATTCATTAAATGCAGAAAGCATCCTTGGTGGATTATTCTGAAGCCAGTGCTGAACATCATGTGGATATCAATGAACGTGTTTCCATAGCACATGCTCATGTTTCATTGATAAATTACTCGCTGCGTTGTAAAACAGAGACTTGACTTGTAAGCTCTTTAAATGCTTTAGTTGAGTACCTTGTGCTGCGTGGGCTGTTTGTTTTCTTGTAAGAATATGTCAGCACACACCGGTACGTCAATAATGTGGAATAACTGTCTTCTTCTTTCTTCAGGATGGAAGAGCTAAGTCACCTGTATTTCTGGCAGTTATATGCAAACTAATCACTTGCCTTGTGGATCTTATGAGAATGTAACTGCTGAACCGGGAGCCTGCCACAAGCAACAATGGGAGCCAATAACTCATCCAAAACCCCTGTGTGTGATGGCAATGAAGAAGGTAAGGTCTGAAGGATCACCAGCATGTAGCTAAAACTTGTATTATACATGCTTCTGTTTTAATACATATTTTTGGGCACAGCTGGCACCAGACATTTATTAGAGGGGGCACTGTAATTTCAAAATGGACCTGAACACAAAACGTATAGATTTTTGCAATATAAGGATCATAGGGGAACGTTTTCTAAAACTTGAGCACTCTCTGGTGCAGCTGTGCATGGTAGCCAATCAGCTTCTAATTTCAGCTTGTTCAGTTAGGCTTTGTCAATAAAACCTGGAAGCTGATTGGTTTCTATGCTGCACCAGATTTTGCACGCTCCAGTTTTAGTAAATCAGCTCTATGTAGAAGTGTTCCAAATATATATATACTGTATACAGTATCTCACAAAAGTGAGTATACCCCTGACATTTTTGTAAATATTTTATTCTATCTTTTCATGTGACAACACTGAAGAAATTACGCTTTGCTACGATGTAAAGTATTGAGGGTATAACAGTGTAAATTTGCTGTCCCCTCAAAATAACTCAACACACAGCCATTAATGTCTAAACTGCTGGCAACTAAAGAAAGTTTACCCCTAAGTGAAAATGTCCAAATTGGGCCCAATTAGCATTTCCCTCCCCGGTTTCATGTGACTCATTAGTGATATAAGATCTCAGGTGTGAATGGGGAGCAGGTGTGTTAAATTTGGTGATATCACTCTCACTCTCTCATACTGGTCACTGGAAGTTCAACATGGCAACCTCATGGCAAAGAACTCTCCGAGGATCTGAAAAAAAGAATTGTTGCTCTACATATAGATGGTCTAGGCTATAAGAAGATTGCCAAGACCCTGAAACTGAGCTGCAGCATGGTGTCCAAGACCATACAGCACTTTAACAGGACAGGTTCCACTCAGAACAGGCCTCGCCATGGTCGACCAAAGAAGTTGAGTGCACGTGCTCAGCGTCATATCCAGAGGTGGTCTTTGGGAAATAGACATATGAGTGCTGCCAGCATTGTTGCAGAAGTTGAAGGGGTGGGGGGGTCAGCCTGTCAGTGCTCAGACCATACACCGCACACTGCATCAAATTGGTCTGCATGGCTGTCGTCCCAGAAGGAAGCCTCTTCTAAAGATGATGCACAAGAAAGCCCGCAAACAGTTTGTTGAAGACAAGCAGACTAAGGACATGGATTACTGGAGTCATGTCCTGTAGTCTGATAAGACCAATGTAAACGTATGGGCAGGGTAGTATTGAAACATGATAACGACCCCAAACACACCTCCTAGATGACCACTGCCTTGCTAAAGAAGATGAGGGTAAAGGTGATGGACTGGCCCAGCATGTCTCCAGACCTAAACCCTATTGAGCATCTGTGGGGCATCCTCAAACGGAAGGTGGAGGAGCGCAAGGTCTCTAACATCCACCAGCTCCGTGATGTCGTCATGGAGGAGTGGAAGAGGACTCCAGTGGCAACCTGTGAAGCTCTGGTGAACTCCATGCCCAAGAGGGTTAAGGCAGTGCTGGAAAATAATGGTGGCCACACAATATATTGACACTTTGGGCTCAATTTGGACATTTTCACTTAGGGGTGTACTCACTTTTTTGCCAGTGGTTTAGACAATAATGACTGTGTGTTGAGTTATTTTAAGGGGACAGCAAATTTACACTGTTATACAAGCTGTACATTCACTACTTTACAATGTAGCAAAGTGTCATTTCTTCAGTGTTGTCACATGAAAAGATAGAATAAACTATTTACTATACTTTAAATGTGAGGGGTGTACTCACTTTTGCGAGATACTATATATATATAGTATATAGTTTATATATATAAAGCCTTTGGAGTCATTCTGCAAATGCTCAGTTTGGTGTGTGTTTTTTTTTTTCTTGGGAGGGTGCATGTGATTAGTACAGAGCCAATCAGCACTGTCCAGACAGAGGGTCAGAAGTCCTACAGCCTCATAGGACAGTCAGATGAGAATGAAAACTCCTCCTACAAGCTGACACTGATAGAAGTCACAAAACTGATATATACTGCTGATGAGAAAAGGTATTTAGCAGTTTATATTTACTAAAATAATTGCATTTCCATGTTCTGTGTACTGTGGGAGACCAGATATAGTGAATGCAGGGTCCTGGGTTTAGTAAAACTTTAAGCTTTGACAAAAAACAAAACTGGAAAGTGACTGGTTTCTATGCAGAGCTGCACCAGATTATGCACTCTCCAGTTTTAGTAAATCAACCCCACTCTTATAGGGAGATACTTAATTAATTGTGGGGAAACATTGTCACCAAATACTGGCCTTTGAAGCAGGTTCTGTTTCTGGGAGTTTTGAAAGGAAGCTGATCACCAAGAAAGGAATACTTTTGACATGCAGCAGTTCCCAGAGGGTGAAAAGCTCTCAAAACATTATCTTGTATCTGGAGTTTCTCCAGAAAGATAGCAATGCTTTTCCTGGCATGGGAGTGTGCCAATGTACTTCTTTGCCTGCAGCATCTTAGCTGTAAACCTGCAGTGTGAGATCATCACTATTGCATGTCATTGTTAGTCTAACAAAATTTGGTGATGGAACCAATGTGCTGCTTGCTGGAGTAATAACTACACTGTCTGCATCCTCCTGCATATGCGTTATTATCACCCATACTATGAAAGCAATAATAGAACATGCTATATGAAGCATCTATAGGAGGCACATAATTAATTGTTTGCCTCCAAATACTGACCTGTGATGCCTCCTCTGTTTACCGGAGTTTTAACAGGGAGCTAGTCACCAAGAAAAGGACACTGGCGTGCAGCAGTTCCCTAATTAGATAAAGTAAGATAATTTATCTGGGCAATAAAGAATAAAGTATCTGGGCAATACAGATTTTTTTTCTGGGGAATATATTGTTGAACAGGGGCGTAACAAAATAGGGGTTGCAATTGCAACCGGGCCCCATGGTCCAGGGGGCCCATGTGCCTCTCTTGTACACCTGAATAGGAGAGGTGGCAGGGGTGGCATTTAGAGGACCCAATCTCCTCCATTTTCCTCTATCCAGTTTACTTGTCTTCTGCTGTTCCCAGGGTCCCTGTGTGCTTCACTGGTCCCCCCACAGAACTTCTTTCTTCCCCCCTCCTCTCTCCTGCCAGCTGCTGTAGAAGATGTGTCATGATAGAGAGATGCGAATGGGTTGGTGAATTTGTCATTTACCGGCTCCTTCCTTTTCTCAATAAACAGAGTCAGTGATTGCAAACAGAAGCAGTTTGGGACTTTAAATGAGGTGCACGGTAACATGCATCTCCATCCCTTATTGAGACAGACGAAGGAGGGGGGTTTGGGACATTAAATGAGGAACATTAACTGATGTCAGCAGGTAATCAGAGTAAAGTGCATTTATTCTTTCAAGGAATCATGAGGACCATAACAGATCACAAAACATGTACGAATATTGCACATGAATTAAAATATGCCATCAAATCCTATAGATATGTGTACAACACAGCACTCTGAAATGGTACAGGTTAGGGAATATCCACCAATCATGGAACCAAGAGCTCAACATTGTATTTTGAAATAAAACCATCTGGGAGACATATAAGAGTCATCTACGTAGGCAGAGGGCATCTTTGTAAGCCCAACGCGTTTCATGGCAAATTCCCCACTCCTCAGGGGCGGATGCCGTGATCATCTGCAAAAAACATATTGACCATAGTCTAGTAATATGTATAGAGTAGGTAGTCAAGGTAAATAAGAAGGGTGGAAGGGGCCAAAAAAGATATGCCTCTGTCCATACTCACGTCATGTTGTAAAGCAAGGGGGGGCCAGGATTGTCTAGATGTCCGGTACGGGAGCTGAGGGCATGGAAGCACACGAACAGACCAGGACCATAAAGGGAGTTGTGCAAGTTGCAAGTGGTGGTGAAATGGTAACAGCGGACTGCCGTTTCTGTAACATGAATGAGTGTGTAAGGTAAGTCAAAGTGAAATTACGTGTATAGATATACTGGTAGGAAAAGCCCAAGTACCAAACTCCAATAGAGTGGAGAGTGTGGACCATACCACTCAGTGTGAAGACAGAGACGTGGAACAGTGTGGTAATGCAGTGAGAACCAGCCCCACATACCCAACGGCAAGGAAAAAAGAGGAATTGAGAACAGTGCAGACCTATGGTGTGGGTAAAAGAACCTGGAGTGTACCTTATCTCGTGTTTGTGGATCTCTCCTCCCCCCTTCTCCTGGTTGTGGGGATTGGGGGTGGGCGGGTCTGGTTAACGGCGCATTGGCGTCACGCTGACACTCCCTGGCTGTGACGTCCCTACGTTCCCAGTTGGAACGGTCCTTCCATCTCAGCTGACAATAGGGAGCTGTGCTACGGATCAGGTGGGTGGCTCCATCCACCCTGGCTCGGACGATCCACCTCCAACGTCATGCCCGCGTAACATTGGGTGTGGTGCGCTACACTGACCGGGACTACAAATACACTTCACTTGAGAGTGGAGAGGCTTCCTGACAGCACGCAATGTCCTTCTATGCACCCGAGTTTAAGGATTAATTTTTCCAACACCAGATAAGGTACACTCCAGGTTCTTTTACCCACACCATCGGTTTGCACTGTTCTCAATTCCTCTTTTTTTCTTGCCGTTGGGTATGGGGGGCTGGTTCTTCACTACATTACCACACTGTTCCACGTCTCTGTCTTCACACTGAGTGGTATGGTCCACACTCTCCACTCTATTGGAGTTTGGTACTTTTGGGACATGGGCTTTTCCTACCAGTATATCTATACACGTAATTTCACTTTGACTTACCTTGCACACTCATTCATGTTACAGAAACAGCAGTCCACTGTTACCATTTCACCACCACTTGCAACCTGCACAACTCCCTTTGTGATCCTGGTCTGTTTGTGTGCTTCCATGCCCTCAGCTCCCGTACCGGACATCTAGACAATGCTGGCCCCCCTTGCTTTACAACATGACGTGAGTATGGACAGGAGCATATCATTTTTGGCCCCTTCCACCCTTCTTATTTGCCTTGACTACCTACTCTATACATATTACTAGACTATGGTCAATCTGTTTTTTGCAGATGATCACGGCATCCGCCCCTGAGAAGTGGGGAATCTCCCATGAAATGCGTCAGGCTTACAAAGATGCCCTCTGCCTATGTAGATGACTCTTATATGTCTCTCAGATGGTTTTATTTCAATATACAATGTTGAGCTCTTGGTTCCATGATTGGTGGATATTCCCTATCCTGTACCATTTCAGAGTGCTGTGTTGTACACATATCTAGAGGATTTGATGGCATATGTTCATTCATGTGCAATATTCATACATGTTTTGTGATCTGTTATGGTCCTCATGATTCTTTGAAAGAATAAATGCACTTTACTCTGATTACTTGCTGACTTTGGTTGATGTTCCTCATTTAAAGTCCCAAACCCCCCTCCTTCTAGAGTCAGTGATTGGTACCAATTGGTTCATTCATAACTGAAGCATAGCAAACAGTTTTTACTATACTTCCATTTCTGAATGGATGGGAGGCTCGGTGCACAGCTATTCCCGTCTATTCATTCTGTGCAGCTGAGGCTACACAGATGGAAATTGAGGGCTGAGCTTCGTTTAGACCCCTGATATCTCATCAAAGCCCCCAAACAGAGCTCCTAAAAAAATTGTAAAAATAAAATTGTAAAAGAAATAAAATGGTAAAAAAAATAATAAAATTAAAGTAAAAATTAAAAACTACTGACACCAGTGAGGGAACTATCAGTATTGCAAAAGTTGCAATTGTGACCGGGCCCTGGTATTTCACCACCGTGGGAAAGCCCAAAGATGACAGAAAGGGGGCCCGCTGCAGAACTTGTGAAAGGGACCCACTGTGGTACCGTAATAAAGGGACTCGCAATGTGAGTAAAGGGCCCCAGGATCAGTGGGAAGAGGGAAGGGCCAGGGGTCAGGGGGCCCTTCACAATTTCTTGCACCGGGGCCCTGAAGGTTCTAGTTACGCCTCTGTTGTTGAATGATAATTTTCAGCAATGTCGATGCACAGAGAAGTGTTAAAACACTTTGGCCCTATGCACCTCTCAATCTGCCAATTCTTCAATTATTTATGGAGTACATAATTTTTTAGTAGTGGTTTGCAAAGCATAATGAACCATTTTGATGAGCCTCTGCCCTAAAGAAGAATGTAACATTCCTCTACAGTCATACACATAAAGTAGGATAAGTTTGGATGTCAACCAGTTATTCTTCCATTATGTTTTCAATTTTTGGAGGCTCTTTCACTGGTGTTCTAACTTTACAGCATGACAGGGCTGTACACATACCGGGGCCGTGGCAGTTTTACCTTGGGTTGCAGAGTTTGGCATGGGGCATTTTCTGTCAAAGTTACCCATGGAGATCAAGGGAGCCGCACTGCAACTGCGAGCCAAATGCAGAGGCAGTCAAGAGTAACATGTTCCTCTATGGTTTCCTGGGTCACTGGGGAAGTCATGTGACTCTAGTAGCCATCTTGGGTCAAGCAGAGCCTATTTAGGGCCTGAGTTCCAGGCTTGGCACCCATTTCATGAGTGGGTAGAGTAGAGACAGGTACCCTGCTTCATATGGACAGCACTAGCGGCAGGGAAAGGTTCCTGATGAGAAGGGAAAGCATGGGGCTTGCAACTTCTCTGGACATCTTCCTGCTTGGGCATGAGATGACCAGGCTGCATTTTGCCCCTCCTGATAGGGGCTGTCAGTTCAGCTGAAACCTGCCCTATGCACGCCGTTGGGCCTGTGAGTGTACTGTCTTCCCACTGGGTTTATTGTGAACTGTCTTTGCATTATTTCAATACAAGTTCTTTCATCGCACCTGGACTCTCTGTGTTTTTGCCACTGCACCGTGCTGCACCCCCCTACGTGCAGATTGCATTAAACATTACCACTTGTCTGAAAGAGCCCTTAGAGAGGTCATACATGGAGCAAATTTCTTTCCTGCAACCACGGGTTGCAAGAAAGAAATTCACTTGATTCCCCCATCAACACAGACAGTATTGACAGGGGAATCCCTCCCGCTGAGCCATTGTATTCTGGGGGGGGGGCATGGGAAGCCGTCCCTGCTGGGAGAAGACAGTGGTTATTGCTAGCAGCTATAAAAGCCACTAGCAATAACAACATTTAAAATCTGGCAGGCTGGTTGTACCCAAGTTGATTGATTGATCAACTTAGTACATTCAGCCTGGCCATACATGGTTTGAATCTTCTATGTCCGGCCTTAGGAGACACTTTTCCATATAGGGGAAACATGCAAACTGCATGGGGAGGGTACTTTTTGTGGGCATTGAATGCAGGACCCCTGTGCAGCAAACTAAAATGATTACCACTTAGAAACCATGCTGCCCAAGAGATTAGCTTTAGGTTTCATGAACTGTATCAAAATAAGCTTAATTTGGTATATATTGCATGATTGCATCAAGAGTATGAATTCACAGCATTTAACAGCAAATAGATTCAACAATCCAATTAGTTTGTCTAACAAAACTGTTAAAGCATAACGGTAGCCAGCAGCAGCAAGAACATCCTGTGTATTTTTCATGGTGTGCACTCCTGAATAAGTACTCATATAACCAGGCAGGGAAATATAAAAAAGACATTCATTTAGGTTTTAATTGGTTGGAGAGCCTCTTCTGTCTTGGCACTCCTGATGCATCAATGCAGCATTTGCTGTGATTTACTAGATTTTAGGCCAATACAGCATATACTGTATGGGGCCAGCTTAGATTCTTTATGTGCTTACTAGTTATAACTTTTTTTTTTTTTTTACCAACCGTTTGACAGAATTCATTTACAAAAAGTACAATTTACAAAAAATTGAACAGTACTTGTGACATATACTATTTGGTTTTATTTTCCTGAGAATTTCTGCAGTTATCAGCACTTGTATGGTGTGTGTGTGTACCAAAGAAATGCTGTAATATGCTGTGTGTACCAATGAATGGCTGCATTATACCAGTGCACAGTGTCAAGTGTTGCATGTACCAATTAAAGAGGAACTGAGGAAGCTGTGCCTAAAAAATCAGAGGCAAAGAAATACTTAGGCACAGTCTCATGTCAGAAGAGTAAGGCTTATGCACAATAAACATTTCTAGACTTTCCCTGTAGAATAGGAAATCTTCATGTTTTGAAATTAGATGCACTTTACATCTGCAGTATAACATTACTGCAGTGGTATATGCTGTGTACCAACAATATACCAGTGCAGCATTGTTAGCCCTCATGTACATGGACTGGAAAAACCGCCACTTTTGGGACGTGTTTACGCTTGCGGTTTGGGGGACAGTAAAAACACACGGTTGAGCTGCATTTTTACCACTTTCCGTTGAGCAGTAAGGTTGTGCATATGCAAGAATTAAACCCCCTGTCGCGTTCCTCAGGCATTACTACCTGTTGAACGCGACACATTCAACTAAATGCAGCCGCACTGTAATTGCCCGTTGTGGTGCAGCAGTTCGGGCTTTCATGGCTTAAATTAGGTGGTGAGGAAGCATAATGCCTCCTCACTGCCTGTCAAACACCCTCAATAGCTGTCCACCTTGGATTACTCTTCCAGAAAGCTAAAGTAGTGTAAACTAGCCCTTAGAGGCATTTTTATTTATTTATTGAGCCTCTGAATGCAACTTAAGGGCCCTTTCACACAGGCGGACTGTCAGTTTTTCAGGCGGACCCGATCGGACCATCCATTGCCCTTTATGGAGTGGAGGGTGTCAACGGACATGTGCCCATTGACACCAGCCAACATCCGATCCCATCCATCCCCCATCCGTCTGGCAGTTCGGATCGGATGGCATTTGGATGTACACGGGCAGGTAGTCAGTTTACATCTGACCGCCCATAGAGGACAGCGGGCTGTGTCTGTGTCCACTCTGCATAAGTGGAGTGGACATGGACCAGCTATCCGACTGCTCAGCAGTGATCAGAGTACAGATCCCCTGCTGAACAAGCAGACACCTGGTGGACTCCATCCTGTGTGAAAGGGGCCTTATTTTAGCAAATATGTCCAGGTGTTCAGGTTTGTAATTTAAAGCTGCGTTCAAGGACATTAATAGAAATGCTCCAAGAGTAGTGATTACTGGCATCACTTGCGAACCCATGCACATAAATGGTAAAAAAAAAAAAATATTGATTGGTTTGCACAAAAGTTGCCATGTTTACAAACCATGAGAATTAATTTCTGCCGTTTTTACAATTTTTTTTTATTTTACTAGTAATGGCGGCGATCTGCGATTTTTATTGGATTAAATATCCACTGATTACTGTGTAAATGTCATTGACAGTGAAGGGGTTAACCTGCAGGGGGCGATCTTGCTGTTAACTGTGTTCCCTAGGCGTGTTCTAACTGTGAGGGGGCTGGGCTACCATGGACATAAGAGATCTAACTGATCCCAGTGACAGAGATTAGTAAATCTCTTACATGCCCACTGACAGAGCGGGGAACCGCCGTGTTTACGTCGGCGGTTCCCGTTCTTCCTCTCTGCCAGCCAATCGTGGCTCGCCAGCTGAGATCGAGTCCTCCCCAGCCCTGGCCACACTCCTGCAGAGTGTGGCGGGCATGAGAGCGCACCGTCGCCAGCACGCTTCCTCCCGCTACAGCGCATGCGCAAGCCACCGTTTATAAATGGCGATTCATGGGACAGCGCCACATTGCAGTAGTAAATGTACGCGAGCCGGTCGGGAGCCGGTTAATTTAACAGTAATTTTAGCAATAAAGTGAGCATAGAGAAATAAATATAGTACATCGACATCTTTCGTGCTGTCTGCATGTTTCATTTGTAAAGACTGATGTGAATGTACAATGTATATGTAAAGCGCTGCGTAAATTGACAGCACTATATAAGTACCTGAAATAAATAAAATAAATAAAGGCTAAAGGTTTAGCGCTGTGCAACATGGCCTCCGTTACCTTCCTACTGCTGGCGTCCAGCTTCTTTACAAATTTTTACATGAAATCACAGATGTCAAAATACTATAATTATTTCTATACAGCCAGTTTATTGCTCAAATTCATTTTAAATTGAAGACATAGCTGGGTGTACTAAGATGTCCGCTGCCGCCTTCTTTTCACTACAGTGTTCTGTCAGATTAGGCAACATGGTAGCGGGTGTATTCATGCGCAGATGACAAAACGTCACTTCTGTTACCAAATCTGGCAGGTCGCTGAATCTGATGGAAGACCAGAACAGAAGTGGGAGTAGGTACCTGTTAAAATTGGGTACCTGCTCCCCCCTCCTCCCCAAAAGCTCCATTTCACAAACAGGAGCTGGGAAGGAGGCCTTAAAGAGGAAGTTCTACTTTTGGGTGGAGCTCTGCTTTAAGGCTGTATTGCATGGCGACTAAAAGGGTTGAACAACTCCAATGTGCTAGTATAATAAAAGTATTTTGGTATCACTTTTCTATTTTCAAGTTTTTATCGATTTTATGCATCCCCCCAATTAGTATGTGTATATAATGGGTAAATAAAAACTTTCTGTTTTCATTCTAAACCTTATTTTAGACATCATCAGTAGGTCTCTGTGCAACTCCTTGTATTGCAGGCAGATCGTTGCTGGTGGGAGGGGCTGGCAGAGTGCTGTGCATGCATGTGGTAAAACCCACATGCCACAAGCCGCCATGAGTGAAAGAACTAAAATCCAATGAATGAAAGGAAGGACTAGGGAGGGAAAAGCTAGATGATGTTGGATGTCTTACAGCCAGGAAATGAGGCAGGGTTTATCTGACTTGCTACCATAGGTGTGCGCACATAGGGTGACAGGTGTGCCTGGGCACACCCTAATCACTCTGTACTGCGCAGATTCCCCCTGCTGCCTGGCTGCAGAGAAAGGAATGGAGGAATCTCTGTCATCGGTCCCTTTCTCTGTCTCAAAAGTGAGACATCAGGGGTCTGTTTAGACCCCTGATATTTCACCAAAGCCCCGCAGCAGGGCTCCTAAATAAAATTGTAAAAAAAAAAAGGAATAAAATATACTATTGTAATAAAATAATAAAAAAAAACAGAATTGTAAAAAAATGTATAAAATAAAATAAAAATAAACTACTAACACCGATCTCTGCCCTTCTGACATATATACACACACTCATGTTTGTTTGCACTTTATGGTGCACACCTTAATGCAATAGGCTGCGTACAACTATGCTTGCTACACACTGTGAGAAGCTTACAGTGTGCAGTGAAATCAGAGTAAGCTGTTTCAGTACAGGAGAGGAGCCTGTACAACACTTTGGTCCCTTGTATATTGTGAAATGAGGACAAGCTCTGCCTATAACAAGTGGACTATGGTCAATGGGGGCTCCCGCTAGTTTTATCAAACAGTTTAGGAGGATTCAAGGATATACTGTAGGTAAAGGGTATCTACAGCCAAAACTTTTTCTCTTAGTTTTGGATAAATGAGTAGGTTTAGGTTTGGAGTAGAAAATAGCTGTAGAGAAGAAATCTTCGAATGGGGACACTTTTTCCCAGTAAAAACTGATGGGATGTTTCCTGCGTTGGTGAAGTCCCCTCTCATTTCTTTCTCTGTCTTTGGGACCAGAAGTGGAAGGAAACATCCACAATAGGACACAGACAGCTAGCCTGTTCCATCAAATTGAATTACTTTTAACAATTACTTACTATAAATCCCATCAATGAATAGCATTCTATGAATGGAGGATGAATAAAAGATCCATCTCCTCCATTCATAGAGTGCCTTTCATTGGGGAAAGTTATAATACATTTTCTATGAATGGAGAGGTGGAGCTGAGAGAGCAAGCATAGTCAGTCCTGTGACAGGTCCCTCAGCTCTATTAATGTCATGGAAAGATTACGGCTGTTGGGGGTATGTGGGGGTAGAGGACTTTGGATGTCAACTAAAACAGCAGCCAGCAGCACAAGGGACATTTCCCATTAAATGTAAGTACTGTCCCCTGTGCTGATTTTTTTTAATTTGACTAAATTTAGGCTTTAACTGGACAAGAAGGGGGGGTAAATCTCTTTAATGGAGCCCCGAACAGCAGTAAAAAAGTTCAACTTCTCCTTTTCGTTCAAAATTTGCTCTCTTTGGGTGATATTGCTTGCTTTTTAGAGATTTAACATAGTCTAGCCCAGGGGTGTCAATCTCAATTTCATCACTGGCTGCAAAAGTATTATGGTTGCCCTCAAAAGGCCAGCTGTAGCTGTGTTGGACCGACTTCTCTGTACACACGGTACAACAGTCGTATGAACGCTTGTTGTACAACCAAAGTTTTCTAGTTTGCTCATCCAACTTCTGTTGTACGACCATTGTACGTTGGCTGTTCTAATCGCGCGTACTAATGGTCGGATGATCGTACAAGTGGTCGTACGACCATCGCACTGTGAGTATGGGGCTTAAGACTAGATGTCCAAAGCACCCCATTCCCCCAACATCAGATTTCAAGAGCCCCCCCCCACTCCCTTACATCACAGTGCACCCCCTTTGCATTGTGCTGCTGCTGGGAAGAAGCTAGGGATGCCGGGAAGCAGAAAGTGCAGGGTCTGGAGGAGGACTGGTGGAGGGCTGGAGTAAGCTGCTGGAGTCTGCCGAATGTTCAGACCAGTTTAGATGGAGACAAGGGGGTGCTGCAGCTACACAAAGAGGTGCAGGATCTGGCGGAGGAGTTCTGTCCTCCTCTCTGCTGCCAACTGCTGAGATAAAGTGGGGGTGGAGATGGGAAGGGTGCTGCAGCTGTAGGAGAGGTGTGAGGGCCACATGAAATGGCCTGATAGACCACATTTGGTCCACGGGCCTTGTGTTTGACACACGAGGTCTAGAATCTACAGCAATATAAATGCTTTCAGCAGTTTGATTAGTATATTTGTTTATATCTGATTTAAAAACAGGGTATTTGTGAAAGAAAGAGCCCTGTGTATTTATTGGTAATATATGCAAAGTGTTCCTTTGTTTTGTATTGTAAAAGTCTGTTTCTAAATGTGACGCAACACTGATTTAACATAAACTCTGAAAAAAGAATCTAGGCCTGGTGGTAGGCTGAGAATCCAGCAGCTTTGAGATTAAAGTGCCATAAAAATGCATAAGAAGTGTATATGCATCAAGAATTATAGTGGAAGCATTATGCAGTCAGGAACATTAGCATCATCTTATCATGATACGCAGCAAATCTTTCACCTTAAGCAAACTTTGCATTCTGCCAGCGATATGTCTGCACCAAAGCTCGAGGCTTACTCATAGTCCTGACTTGAATTACTCTGTGTATGTTAATATCCATTATAGCCATATTTTATGATAACAACTGAAGCCCCTGGCTATCTCTCTAGATAGGAGATCCAGAATCCAGACCTACCTGTGGATTAGAGCATGTTTGACTCTGCACTTATCTTCTGAACAGAAGCTATAGCTGTCATTCTCTATCATAGTATACAGAGATCCCTGTTAGTCCAGCCATGTATACAAAAAAGGTACTAAGATATTATTAAATGACAAATGAAAGCCAGAAAAAGACCTAAGCCCAATAGTATTATTATTGTTGTCATCATCAACTAGACTGTTGATCACTGTTCATCAACGTGCTGTTTGCATTTCCCTGCAGAAAAACTGCCCTGGAAAGTGGCAGTTGGAATCCTAAAGGGGGACTAAAGCTTAAAGTGACTCTAAACAATGTCCTTATTCCCCAAAAATAATCCATATACGTTCACTACCTAATGGCCCTGTAATCTATTTTTCATGAAATTGTTTCAGTGTTTTTTTTTTAACATCCTTCTTGAGATCCCAAACCTCTGGGGTCATGTGCGCTACTCTATGTATGCATAGAGTAGCGCACATGACCCCAGGCACCTCTTGTGCCTGGGGTCATGTGATCTTGTGCCTTGTCTACACATCCCATAGTCTATAGTTCTTCTTGCCAATGAGCATGAGAGGTTGGTTATGTTCCTACATACAGTAAGACCATGGAGAATGACCATTGCCACCCTCTAAGGGGAAGTCAGATCACAGCAGCAAAAAAAAAAAAAAAAAAAATGGGGATTTGTAGGAGTCTGAGAGCAATAGAAGGTGGTTCTAAATGCAGAAGTTTTTTTTATTTTAATGCATTCTATGCATTAAGAAAAAAAAACCTTCTGTGTGCAGCTGCTCCACAAACCCTCCTAATACTTACCTGATTCCCTTTTCGATCCATTGATGTTGCACACGAGAGCTTTGGCTGTCCAGGGACTCTCCCTCATGGCTGAGACAGCAGTAGGTGCTTTTGGCTGCCGCTGCTGGCAATCACAGTCAGTGAGCCAATGAGGAGAGGGGGGTGATGCCGAGCCGCAGTTCTGTGTCTGAATAACACACAGAGCAGCAGCTCGGGTGCCCCCATAGCGAGCTGCTCGCTGTGGGGGCATTCTGCAGGAGGGAGGGACCAGGAACACTGGCGAGGGACTTGAGAAGAGGAGGATCTGGGCTGCTCTGTGCATAACCATTGAAAAAAAATTAGACTTTAATATCACTTTAAGAATACATACTTGAATAGATTTTTTCATTAAGCCAGTTTAATGTCATGTAGCCATCTGCTCTCTTGATAGTGGCTTGTAGTAGTGGCTCACCTGATAGCTGACCTCAAACGCACCATATATCACACATTCGGAGACATTGACCAGGCTGACTCTTGTTTTTGTTGTTTTATTTAGGGGAAATAACTTGGATAAGGATATGGGGTAACTGTGGGATGCCTAAGAATTATGGTACATGGATTCCATATACAAGCCTGTATATGCACATGCTTCACTGCAAACTATTGCTCCTCTCAGCTGTCCAGCACTTCACTTGCTGACCGTTCCTTTTACAGTTCTCTCACTACACAGAACTCACAGCTTTAAACTTCTTTGCTTCTCTCCAGCTCAGAACTTAGTTTCCAGCCTGAAGGGAAATTTATCAGGCTTCTCTATACCTTTTTCTTCACCGCGTTTAGCACATGGTGAAGCCTACCCTGTTTCAGTAGGACCTCAGGAACACTCATTACAGGTCAGGTATCACGGGCCCCTGAATGTGCAGCAAAAACTGGAGTGCTAACTGGGCCTTTGATGGTCTACAACTCCCAGCCCTTCCTCCTCCAGGTCCCATCGACCTGCTCTCTGGCAGTGACTCTCCTTTCCCTTGACTGGCTCCCAAGTCTCCCACAGACTGTCCATCATTCCTTTCCCAGCCTGCTCCAGCACTTTCTCCTCCAGTCCCAGGGGCCGTCACTCACCGCACCGGTGGATACTTTAAAGTCTCTTTCCTCCTGTAGCACCTCCGCTGTTCTCCTGTTCCTCCTGTGCGGCTCCAGGAATCACTCTCCTTCCTGGCTGCTCTCGAACCCTCAGGCCCCAAGATCACCCTCCCCAGACTGGGGGCGACCTCCCAGGTAAGGGCCTGCTCCACAGTGCCTCTGCTACATCTCCAGACTTCCACCCAAAACTACTCCTCCCAGACTGCTCTGTCTTCTATCTGAATGGGTTCTGGCTGCAGAGTGGAGCTCCACCAGGCGCATGTGTGATGACATCATCACAGTGCGGCGGTGCCGGGAGATTTGGATCTCCCTGTCAGCTCTGTGTCAGGCTGCATTTCATGGACACAGGTATGGCTGTATTTGATTGGCACTGGTATAAGCTGTATTTCATGGACTCTGGTACAAGGCTGTATTTGATTGGCACTGGTATATGCTGTATTTGATTGGCACTGGTATATGGCTGTATTTCATGGACGCTGGTACAAGGCTGTATTTCATGGACTCTGGTATATGGCTGCATTTCATAGACTCTTGTATATAGCTGTATTTCATGGACTCTGGTATATGGCTGAATTTCATGGACTCTGCTATATGGCTGCATTTCATAGACTCTGGTATATGGCTGTATTTCATGGACTCTGGTAAATGGCTGCGCTGGTAAATATTTTAGTACACCATTTGGTTCAGAATATTTTTTTTCTTGTTTTCCTCCTCTAAAACCTAGGTGCGTCTCATGGTCAGGTGCGTCGTATGGTGCGACAAAATATGGTATATGATTTTTTTTAAACTTTTGTGTCTCAGTATATACAGTATCTCACGTAAGTGAGTACACCCCTCACATTTTTATAAATATTTTATTATATCATTTCATGTGACAACACTGAAGAAATGACACTTTGCTACAATGTAAAGTAGTGAGTGTACAGCTGTACAGTGTACAGTGGCAAGGCCTGCTCTGAGTAGAATCTGTTCTGTTAAACAACTGTATGGTCTTGGCCACCATGCTGCAGCTGTAGGGTCTTGGCAATCTTCTTATAGCCTAAGCCATCTTTATGTAGAGCAACAATTCTTTTTTTCAGATCCTCAGAGAGTTCTTTGCCATGAGGTGCCATGTTGAACTTCCAGTGACCAGTATGAGAGAGTGAGAGCGATAACACCAAATTTAACACACCTGCTCCCCATTCACACCTGAGACATTGTAACACTAACAAGTCACATGTCACTGGGGAGGGAAAGTTGCTAATTGGTCCCAATTTGGACATTTTCACTTAGGGGTAAACTCACTTTTGTTGCCAGCGGTTTAGACATTAAAGGCTGTGTGTTGAGTTATTTTGAGGGGACAGCAAATTTACACTGTTATACAAGCTGTACACTCACTACTTTACATTGTAGCAAAGTGTCATTTCTTCAGTGTTGTCACATGAAAAGATAGAATAAAATATTTACATAAATGTGAGGGGTGTATTCACTTATGTGAGATACTGTATCTATGTTTGTCCCAAGAATTACTGTACTTTGCTTCAATGACAGCAGAACCAGGGAAATTAAGAAAACATCCTTTAGCCCCCATTCACACTAGTACTTCTGCATAATTGTGTGCAATTTGATGTGCATTTATTTGCATCGTTGATGTGTTTTTCATGCTTCATGTGTTTTTTTGTTTCAGCGATATCTGTTGTGACATTAAGTGTTGTCTACCTTTTATGTGCTTCCTCTGTGTTGTGGTATGTAGTTGTGCTGTCACACCACAGATTAAAGATTCGTTTGTTGAAGTGAGGCTGGGTAGGCATTCCAATCATCATAAACTGCTGGGTCAATGTGAATGCTTTATCCGGGCTTGCAGGAATCCTTGTAATTATTGTCCTTGGGATCATAGAGCAATGTTCTTTCACCCACTATCCACACTTCAGCATCCACTGTGATCTGGCCTGCTCTCTCCGTTTTGTCTGCAGGCTGGTTAGAGTAGATATTGCTGCGAGGAAGAGACTGGTTGTTATACATAAAAACGTAAACGTGTAAAACGCGTTTTCAATGCACTTCCATTGAAGTCTATGGGGCCAAAAAGTCACTATGTTGCACTAAAAGAAGCACACATTTTCAAAAGTTGAACTGCGGCTTGTTGCATAGGCATGAACAGACACAGACACCATAGAGAGCAATGTGATTTCCATTGGCGTGCGCAGCCTATTGCATTAGGGTGAGCATTCCAGAGTGTAGTTTTTATCTTTATTATTTTGTAAAACTTTATTTTTTTATAATTTTTTACAATATTATTTTTTATTATTTTTTTAGGTGCCTCGTTGTGGGCCTTTGGTAAAATATCAAGGGTCTAAACAGACAGAGCTTTCCTAGTTCATTTCTATGGGGCCTCAGCTGCACTGGACAGTGAACTAATGGGAAGTGCTCTGTGCTGAGTGGCTTCCTGTTCATTCACAAATTGAAGCATAATAAACATTAAATGCTTCAAGTATAACTAAAGGCAAAACTTTTTTTTTTAGTTTTGGACAGAGTGGAGATGGATTAGAACGCCTGTCAGTTTTTTTTTGCTGCCTGTGCCCCTGTTAAGGAGATTCACCATCTCTATTTGACCCGTTACCATTATCATTGAAAGTGAAAGTAAAAAGAAAATCCTGTTTTTTGGGTTGTCCCCAGAAAAGTAATAGATGGGAAATCTTCCAATGGGGACACTAGTTTTGGTGAGCTGGGGGTCCCCAAAAAATTCCTTTAATTTGCAGAGAACACTTCCTGTTTGGCTATGGGACCGGAAGTGAAGGGAAATCTCAGCAATGGGACAGAGATGGTGAAAAAAAATCTGACAGCGGTCATAACCCTCCCTTAATCTATCCAAAATTAAAAAAAAAAAAAGTTTTGCCCATAGTTCTACTTTCAGTTAAGAATTAACACAGGAGCGACCGCTACAAATCACTCACTGTGTTTACTCAGAAAAGGAAGGGGCCAGTAAATGAAATATCTAATGGCTCCTTCCCACGCTCTCCATCCTGAAACATCCCCCACAGCAGCCGATGGGAGAGGAGGGAAGCTGTCAGTAATAGGCTTCAAAAAGGGTGAGGTTGAAACACTGATTCTCCTCCGCCAGTCAGAGACCCATTTTCTGATTGGCCGAAAGGAGAAGTGTCCCGATTGGCCACCGAGTGGGAGGGAGAAAACGGAAGCTGCCGCCGCTGCTGTGATGCCCGCAGAGAGCAAGGGACAGGGAAGGTGATGCCCGTGGAGAGTAGTAGAAGAGAAGCCACCACCGCTGCCGTGATTAGTGTGAACAGGGGATTTATATGGTCATGTATTCCCTAACATCTTTAAAGTGTATCTAATTCAAAGAACAAAAATATATTATAGCTTAACTGCCCTTTGATATGGTTGCTTCCTGTCCTAGATTGACATTGTTTACTGTACTAGAGGGGCACCATTGCCACCCTAGGACAGAAGGTATGTTAGGACTACAGAACACCCCCCACCCTTCTCATCTCATAATATTGGAGAGATGTTCTATAGTCCATGGGGAGAACTGAGAAGGAGCAGTGCTACCTCATAACAGTGTAGCAGAGTGTACAGAAAGTTATCACCTAACTCAATTCCAAGAGAAAAATGTTTGGTTTTGGATACAGTGGGGAAGGTTCAGAAACACTCTCAGGTTCTCAGGCAGGTGCACGACCCCAAATGCTCAAGTTTGCATTCAGATCCATGCACCCAGTCCTGCATGCCTGTCAAATTTTGACATGCAACTACTGTATGTCCATGCGCTGCATCTGCATTTAATTCCATAGCCTGCCTACGCGCAGCTTGGGGTGAATGCAGGTGCAAAACCAAACGCCTCATTTATGTAATATGGGTGCCATTGCCAAAACGTGTGTAAATGAGGCATTTAACTGTCTCAAATCTGCCTTTATACCATCTTCCAGAAAAACAAGAGTCAGACTGAGAATGAGGGCTAGGTTATGTAGTATGAGAATGAGGGCTAGGTTATGTAGTATGAGAATGAGGGTTAGGTTATGTATTATGAGAATGAGGGTTAGGTTATGTGTTATGAGAATGAGGGTTAGTTTATATATTATGAGAATGAGGGTTAGGTTATGTAGTATGAGAATGAGGGCTAGGTTATGTAGTATGAGAATGAGGGTTAGGTTATGTGTTATGAGAATGAGGGTTAGGTTATGTGTTATGAGAATGAGGGTTAGGTTATGTATTATGAGAATGAGGGTTAGGTTATGTATCATGAGTCAATATTAATGTCTGTGCAGTCATAATTACATTTAGAACAAAAGGGTTGCAAAAGCGGATTGTCAGATACCGTTACAACATGGAGATACTATGCCATATAATGAAGTCTACAGTAGTATGGCCGACAACAAAGAATTTGCCAAGTTCTTGGAAAATTCAGGACTTTATCCCTCCTAGACTGTAATGTAAATCCCCCTTACCGCTTATGAGCATTAGAGAGAATTTTAGATGATTGAGTGAGAAAGACAAGACAGTAGTTGCCTCTCAGGCCTGGAGCATTGTGTCAAAGTGATAATATTTTTCCATTGGAAGCTGGAAGGGAAATAAATAGGCAGGTGATGCATAAAGCTGCAATGACCATTGGTGAATATTGGTGTCATCATTATCATTGATTATTACTGTTAAGATGCTAAATTTTCAAGGTTGTATGATTCATGCACACACACTCTCAACTGTGTACAGTGTGTATCTATTGGGCTGGAGTTCCTCTTTACACTCACTCAGAATGAATATTTGTCAATCAATGGGTGAAACACTTGCTGACATCAGACATGACATCTCCTGATTAGAGTTGAGCGAACCTCTGGAAGTTCGGGTTCTGCTGGTCCGTCCGAACTTCGGGACAAAGTCCGGGTCCGGGTCCGGACGGAACCCGAACGATCGCACGGACAACGAACCCCATTGAAATCAATGGGGACCCGAACTTTTATGCACAAAAATGGCTGTAACAAAGTCCTGGAAAGCCCCAGAGGGCTGCAAAAGGAAGTAAAATGGGGGTAAGGGTAGGGCAAGTGCCCTACAAAAAAATGGGGACAGGGAAATAACTGTAAATATTTTTTAAAAAATAAAAACATAAAAAAAGCAAAAATGGAGGTGAATGTGGATCATCTTCAAACTGTGTCTGAAAAGTATTAATTAATGGTAGAAGCCATATAACTGTTCTAAAATCATCTTCAAACAAGGGCAAGTGCCCTACAAATAAATGGGGATAGG
>BLSH010436096.1:262114-286182 GCA_018402905.1 Glandirana rugosa
CGGACGACGCGTCCTATCTCCGCCTTCCCTAGGGTTGGTAAGACCATCACGGTCTAACCGGAGCCGTAGGAACCATGCGGCTGCACCACGCCTGTTGCGACATAGAATCGGATCCGGCTGTTCCGGGTCCTGATCCCTCCGTGAAACGTCCCCCCGTCGTGTTTTTCTCAGGGGCGGCCCGAACGCGAGAATCACATCGCGGTCAGAATACCCCGCCTGACCCGACCCTCCGTTTAGACAGACCGTGGGGGGGTATTTCGTCGACCCGTCCCGACGGTAGTCCCCCCTGTCGGGTATGTATACATCCCCTGGGCGTGTAGGGCTCCCTCGGTCCTCTGCCTGGGGTTGATTACTCAAGAACACGATGGGGTATCGGTTTGTCCTTCACACTCCTTTAGAGACGTTTAATTCCCTTAGGTAACACAGGGGGGGGGGGGGTTTCAGAATTCTTGATCACAGGGGTGACATTTTAAAGGATTTATCCTTCCCCACACCGGAACTGTCCTTCCCCGGGGGGGGACACAATGGATTCCCTTAATTTGCAGAGATTTCCTCACACTTCCTGTTTGGCTATGGGGTAGCACAAGAACTCATTAGTTGGGGTCCGTCTCCTGGCTCCCTCGGGATGTGCGGGTCCCCTACATATGTATGGGCTGTCCCCCCTGATGGCAGCCCTGCCCAGCTGCTTTATGGGGGGGTGCCAGACAGATTTGCCTCCCAGCCCAGTCCGCCCCATAAGACTGGCGCTACACTAAGAGCGCAAGCCCGGCGGGGACTCTTTTTGTGCTGCCCCCCTGCAAAGTGCCTCCCTAGTCCTGGGCCTTGTCGGCCTAGGCTAAGATACAGCGTTGTCCGCACCACGTCGGCGTACCAAGGATGCCGAGGCCAATCTGGCACTACCAGAATGGTTGGGATCCCTTCCGCCTCTATCCTGCGCAGCAGGCGCGGGAGTAACGGAAGTGGAGGGAAGGCATAGAGCAGCCGGTACCAAGACCACGGAGCCATGAGGACATCTGCCGCGGCTGCCAGCGGATCCTTTGTATTGCTCACGAAGGCCTGCACCTTCCGATTGAGCCGAGACGCCAGTAGGTCCACGTGTGGCGTGCCCCACTTTTGACAAATTTGGCAGAACACCTCCGGATGCAGGGACCACTCTCCCTGATCCAGCTTCGGGTGACTAAGATAGTCCGCCTGCCAATTCTCAACGCCCGGGATGTGAACAGCGGAGATTGCCGGCACATGAAGCTCTGCCCACCGCAGAATGTGGGCCACTTCCGCTACTGCTGCCGTGCTTCTCGTTCCGCCCTGATGGTTAACGTAAGCCACAGTCGTGGCGTTGTCTGACTGGACCCGAACAGGACGCCCGTGCAACCTCCCCGACCAGTGGGAGAGGCAAAGCCTGATCGCTCACAGTTCCAGCACGTTGATCAGGAGACGGGACTCTTCCTGAGACGAGCAGCCTTGGGTCGACAACCTCCCCAGGACCCCTCCCCAGCCATATAGGCTGGCATCTGTCGTGATCACCGTCCAGTCCACGGGAAGAAACTACTTCCCTCGCTCCAAGGTCGGGGCCCGTAGCCACCAGGTGAGGGAGCCTCGAGTCCGGTGATCCAAACTGATCACCCGCTCTAGGGATAGTGGAGACTTGTCCCACCGCAGCAGGACCACCCGCTGCAGGGACCGGCTGTGACTGTGCATAAGGCACCGCCTCGAAGGAGGAGACCATCAGCCCCAACACCCGCATGCAAAATCTGAGAGAGGACCACCGCTGGGACAGCAGGGTCCGAACCGCCACTTGGAGCGTCAAGACCTTGGCGGCAGGGAGAAACACCTTCAACTATTCTGTGTCCAGGACCAAGTCCAAGTATTCCAACCGGCGCAACGGAGTCAGCACCGTCTTCGGAAGGTTGATCACCCAGCCGAAGTCCTGCAGGAAACCAAGGGTGATGTCCACGCTGTCCAAAAGGTCTGAGGCCAACTCCGCCCGCAGGAGGAGGTCGTCGAGATATGCCACTACTGCTATGTCCCTCTGCCTCAGCAGAGCCAGTACTGGGGCCAGGAGTTTGGTGAAAACCCATGGGGCTGAGGCCAGACCGAACGGGAGGGCCACAAACTGGTAGTGGAGATCCCCCACCGCAATGCGCAGGAAGCGCTGGTGGTGCACGCATATGGGCATGTGTAAATACGCGTCTTTGATGTCTGGGAAGCCAAAACGTCTCTGACGAAGTGCCGCCACCCCAGAGCGGACAGATTCCATTCTGAATTTCTGCGTCCTTACAAAGAAGTTGAGGGCCTTCAGGTCCAGGACAGATCTGACCCCATCTTTTTTCGGAACTACAAAAAGATTGGAATAAAAACCGCGGAAACATTCCGCAGAAGGAACCGGGACAATCACCCCCTGATGGAGCAGGACGTGCATGGCCTCGAACAGGGCCTGCAGCCGTTCAAGGGGAAGCCTCAGATTGGAGGCGAAGAACCTGTCCTGGGGTTGGGTACAGAACTCTATCTTGTACCCGGACGACACCAGTTCGCGCACCCAGAGATCTGAGATGCGTGAGGTCCACCGATCTGCGAACCGTAAGAGCCGTTACCCCCCAACCGAACCGCGGGTGGGGCGACCCATCATGCGGAGGAGGACTTCTCCTCCGCCTTTTCGGACTTATGCTGCCAGGGACGCTTCTGGCCCCCCACGGGTGCCTTGGCGGGCTGAGAGACCTTGTTCGAGGCACGTGGCGCACGAAAAAACCTCTTTTGAGTAGTGAAGGAAGGGCCCGCCCTGCGCCGGGGCTCCTTGCCCCTTCTGGGCTCCGGAAGGAAAGTACTCTTCCCCCCAGTGTAATCCTTGATGATCTCGTCGAGGGAAGCCCCAAAGAGGTGACCCCCTTCAAAAGGCAGGTCTGTCAGGCCCTTCTTTGACGCCTGGTCTCCTGACCAGCATCTAAGCCATAGCAGACGTCTGATGACGATTGCAAACATGGACAGTTTGGACAGCATGGGGGCCATGTCGAAGGGCGCATCACAGAGATACTTAAGGCTCTAGATCAGCTGGTCTGCCATCTGCACAGGTTCCGGAGGGGCCTAGAGAGTCACCAAAGCCTGGTGCACAATGGTCGTCCACTCCATAAGCGCCTGTGCCACCAGTGCAGATGCCAGCGCCGGCCACATAGCCGACCCTGCAACCAGGAACATAGCCTTGGACACCACCTCAGTCCTCCTGTCGGCCGGGTCCTTGAAGGATGGAGAGCTCTCCATCAGAATAGTGGTTGCTTTGTTCAGACGGACTTCCACTTCTGCAACAGGGTGTCCTCAAAGGGATAACGCACAGAAAAACGTTTAGGCATGGCGAACGACCCCGGAGGACGCCGCCACTCCTTGTAAACGAACTGATCAAAGTACGACAAATAGGGGAATGCCTTAGGCGTCCGGGTCGGCTTATGCGACCCAAAAGCGTACGGCGCCCCCGGAGTCACAGCCGGGCCCAGCTTCAGCGTCTCACAAACCACTGAAACCAATGAGCCCACCAGAGCCCATTCACGAGCCGCGTAGGCCCCTGAGGGCTCCTCCTCTTCGTCCAAGGGGTCCCTGAGTTCACCATCCGACAGCTCCAGGGGGGTCCCCGACACTGTGGAGCCCCCCTCCGGCTCTGAGTCCTCCCCAGAGGACAGAGGAGGGGGTGGCCATTTATTCGCCACCCCGCGGTCAAGGATCGGCTCTGCTCGGGAGAAGTAACCCTCCAGGAGGGCTGTCAAAGTGTGCAGTGGAACCACCGGTCCCATCACTGCCTGGTCCCCACCGGAGACCCCTGGCTGAGAAACCCCAGCTTTGGCCGCCATAGCCCGCACCACGGAAGATACCACCGGACTTGTGTGTCCCACACCGCCCCACAGTCGCTGCCTCAGGACCCCAGAGGTTCCCAGGAGGACTCACCCACTGCCCCAAGAGCTGTGGTGCAGTAGCTGCCTGTCCCTCTGCTCGTGATCCCTACATGTCAGGAGTGCACTTCCGGCCTGTATCCGCGCCAAGAGAAGTAGCCAGTATACGGCGGACCTCACAAAAATGGCCGCTGTAGGCACTAGACTAGACTAGACTAGACTACAGGAAAATGGCGGCCGCTACACGCCCGCCGCCCATCCAGGGGGACCCATGCAGGCAGGGAAAGCTACAGCCCCGGGTGGGGGGGCAAACCGGAGGATAGGCAGGACACCTATACCTAGGAAAAAAGGGGGGACACCACCCGCCGCCCCCCCTTATCTCCCCACCTTCCGCAGGAGGGGGGAGAAGCACTCACCACTCTAGACGGGCGCAGCGGGTAGCCACCCAAAGCAGTCCTGCCACCCCACTGAATCGGGGGGAGCTGCCGGCCACGCAGCACCCGTGACACAGACATGGGGTGCCTGGTCCTAGGTGCGCTGGCGGGACTTTTAACCTGCCGGCCGCCTCGCACGGAACAAGGTCTGACGCGGCCGACCCCACGTACAGCTAAGGGTCGGCTCGCATCTGTTGGCCGTGCTGGGGAGACTCCCTGGATCTAGGATATCCAGTCTGTCACCCAGCTGGCTACTTGATGTATTCTTCATCAGAATTCTTGAAAAAATGAAAAAAAGAATGGGGAACCGCAGATCCCAGCAGGGAGCCAGGTCCTACTCCTTGCACTAGGCATAAAAAACTGAGTTGCTGAGCTGGGCTGGAGGGGTTATACCAAGTGAGGACTGTCCCCTGAGAGGGGCTGTGTCTGCTTTGAGCTGAACTTCATTCTGCCTAGTCCACTCCTAGTGAAAGCTGCATAAACCCCACATGTCAAGAATAGAGGCTGCGTCCGTCAATGAACGATTGAGAAATAGAGCTTTCTTTTGGTGGTATTTGATAACCTCTGCGGTTTTTATTTTTTGCGATATAACCAAAAAAGACTGAACATTTTGAAAAAAAAATGATATTTTTTACTTTTTGTCATTAGAACAATACAATAAATGAAAATTTAGTCATAAATTTTAGCCAAAATGCATTCAGCTACATGTCTCGGGTTAAAAAAAAAGTAAATTAGCGTATATTTATTGGTTTGCGCAAAAGTTACATCGTCTACAAACTAGGGAACATTTTCTGGAATTTACACAGCTATTATTTTATGACTGCCTATCTCATTTCCTGAGGTGCTATAATGGAAGGGCAGTACAAACCCCCCATCAACAAAATTACACAAAGTTATCACTGAAATGATATATCGCTCACTCATGCCATGGATATATGTGGAATTACACCCCAAAATACATTCTGCTGCTTCTCCTGAATATGGGGATACCCCATGTGTGAGAGTTTTTGGGAGCCTATCCGTGTACAGGACCCCAAAAACCAATCAATGACTTCAGGATTTCTAAGGGCGTAAACTTATGGTTTCACCCCACACTACCTATCACAGTTTCGGAGGCCATGAAATGTGCAGATAGCAACAAAACAAAAAAAAAAAAACAAATGACCCCATTTTGGAAAGTAGATACCCCAAGCTATTTACTGAGAGGTATGTTGAGTCCATGGAATATTTTATTTTTTTGTCACAAGTGATTGAAAAATTACAAAAATAAAAAAGAATTACACAAAGTTCTCACTAAATAATATATTGCTCACACATGCCATTAGTATATGTGAAATTACACCCCAAAATACATTCTGCTACTTCTTATGAATATGGGGATACCCCATATGTGAGACTTTTTGGCGGTCTAGCCGCGCTACAGGGCCCCAAAAACCAATCACTGCCTTCAGGCTTTCTAAGGGCGTACATTTTTGATTTCACTCCTCACTACCTATCACAGTTTCGGAGGCCATGGAATGCTCAGATAGCACAAAACCCCCCCGGGTTTAAACTGTCCTGGCATTTTATGCCCAACATCACCCACTCTTCTAACCACTTGAACCACCAAGTGTTTTCTGACACTTTTTGTTTACATGAAGAAATACTTTTTTTTTGCTAGAAAATTACTTTGAACCCCCCCAAACATATATTTTTTAAAGCAGAGGCTCTACAGATTAAAATGGTGGGTGTTGCAATTTTTTTTTCACAAAGTATTTGCGCAGCGATTTTTCAAACACAATTTTTTTGGGGAAAAAAACACTTTTTTGAATTTAAAAAAAACACTATATTGCCCAACTGTTTGGTGAAAATTGGTCTGGGCAGGAGGGGGGTTTAAGTGTTCAGTAAACACTTGGTTAAATATCCCCTACGATAGAAATAGGTAGTGTTACATATTTTTTTTTAAATTTGGGGTCTATTAGACTCTAGATCTCTCCTCAGACCTTAAAGCATCTGACCACACCAAGATCGGTGTAATAAGATGCTTTCCCAATTTCCCAATGACGCTGTTTATATCCTGCGAAACTGAAGTAATGAAATGCTCATAGCCTCCGGTTTCTAAGGCCATAGAGATGATTGGAGCCATTTTAGTCTTCGATCAGCTCTATGGTCAGCTGGCGGAACCACAGCAGCTGCATTCTCACGTTCCATGGTGGGACAGGAGAGACTGAGAAAACCACTCAAAGACCAGCAACATACTAGTATAAGTAAAAAAGGGTGAACCCTCCAACAAAAGGGACTTTGAGACATACACGGACCAGGTATACAAAAACACTGTGAATAATGTAAAAAAGGGAGGTTTTGTTACATGGGTATACAGAATAAAAAAGCCTGAACAGAGGCTCAAACACAAATAAAAACGAATGGACCACACAGACAAGACATGACACCCACACTAAACACAAACATATGGTGCTAGATCTCCTGAAGTTGGAAATAAACAAGACTGCAATACATCCAAACATCCAACGCATTTCAAGATATTAAAGGTCATAGAATCCTGTGTTGAGCCCTGATGAAGGGGGAGTGGTGTTGCCCCCCCCCCCAGTGTGTTGGCAGTCATATTACTTTTTTTTTACCAACAATTAAAATATTGTGAGCTCATATCTGGTTTAGGCCTGGCATTCCTTTCCGTATCTTTATGGTTTGAGTTGCCAATTGAGGGTAGCATTGCTGTGTGATATTTGAAGGAATTTTCTCACATCCTGTTTTGACACATTTTCTTGGAGTGTCCCATCAGAACCCAAGCCCAGGTCCAAGGTCACCACCCCCCCCCCAGACTGGGGAGCTCCATCAAAGGCCCAACAGCCTCAGTACTCCATCTCCATCTCTTTCACCCCACAACTCTTCCCCAGCTGGGATGACCCTGGGTATTTAAGGAGGCCTGCCCCCTGACAATCCAGGTTGGGAATTGGTCAGGGCTCCTTAGAATACGCTCCACCTCTCCTCTCCTCCTCTCTTTCCAGAACTTTCTATAAAGCCCTGGAAAGAAGAGGGAGGTCTCAGGGAGACTGCCTGTGAGTCACCAGCTCTACACTGAGCCACTCCAAGCCTAGAATAATCAAAACAAACAGGCCTAGGCACTAGCTAGGCCTGCCTAAATTTTCCTACTGTCACAGAAAAAGCCTACCTCTAGCACCTACCTACCTAGAGGGTGCTACACTGCCCTGTGAGGAGGGAAAGAGTGGAGAGAGTCGCTGCTCTGGTGCACAGCGTGGGAGATTGGGCTCAGGTAAGTATAAGGGGGGCTGGGGGGATCCTGTTGCACAGAAGGTTTTTTACCTTCTTGAAGAGAATTAATTAAGGTAAAAACTTTCTGCCTTTAGAACCACTTTAATATCAGTACCTGACCTCACAAATGAAGGCTGTTGTAAGCTGCAAAGAAAGGGGCAGCAGCAACACCAAATAACAAGAAGCTTATATTGGTATGATTGGGACATCTGATCTTTTTTGTAAAATTTATGAATATTGTCTGATAGTATTTGTGCAGATTTAGCAAGCTGAAATAAAAATATCCTAAAAGGTTTCTCCCTATAAAGCTATTGTGTTCTTTCTTTTCTTCTTGACACGCAGTCTGAATCCTATTTCAGCAAGTGTAATTTGTTTGTGACCTTTACATGAATTCATTATTGCTCTGCTGGAATAATTACTGGATAGGTTTTATTAATATATCTAAGGCAGAGATCTTTCAGGTACATGTGATCATACTTGATGAGTTAAACTTTCCACCATCAACATGTTGTTGTCGTCTTTATAAAAGACCTCAGGACACAGGAATACAGTGTAGTATAATTATCCTCACAAATGATGCTCAGTATAATTGTATACTTGAATGAAGCTGCATAAAAGGTTGAGCTTAAAATATCTTTTGTGGCGATTGGCATAATATATTTGTTAGGCCTTACAGCAAATTTGTTGTGGGCATCCACCCTTTCTTTTCTCTTGCCCACCTATGTGAACTTACCTTTCCATTGTTGGGGTATGGTACCATGTCAGAGGGATCAAACATGGACAGATCCCTCCCTGAGCATGACAGATGTAAAGGGGGAAATCTGTTACCCTGTCCTTATTCAAACGGTGCTGTCCTAAATGGTAAGAAACTCTTCACCCTAAAGCTGGCTACATACTAGCAGATTTCATATGGAAATTCTTTGTACATTTAATGACTGGGCGAACGTTGTTTAAAAGTACTTTAAATATTTTAACATTCGATTTCGGAATTAATATAATTTCTTGAATAAAAACCACATACACAGAAATCAATTTCTAATGTAAAATTTGCTCTTTCAAATTATCTCGTCACTGTGGTTGAATGTCAATTTCATCTACCTGTGTTAAAGGAGCATTATATCTAAAATTAAAATATGTTACATTTTGTACCAGTCTGGGTTACTAACAGAGTTAAGAATCTTCACACAATAAATTATGTGAATTTGTGGATATTTGTTAAGTGAATATTTAAGGTGAACATTCACACAGTTTATTCACATAGTTTATTTAGGCCTCATGGACCCAGGCGGCTGGGGAGAGCAGTAAAAATATGTAATTAGATAAAAAAAATGTTAAAGGAATTGGCGCTAAGGTATTGTGTGATCAAAAATATGCAACTAGGTAGTTATAATCTGTGTACCAAAATTACAACATGTATAAATATAAATAAACGAAATAATTAGTCCATAGTGACTGTCCTAATACCAGTAGTGGCTAACAAAACCTCCAATGAGTCATTTCCTCCGCAATAGCAATACACCGCGAGTGCTTAAATGGATGGATGGCCACCAGAAATACCGGATTTGATTGAATGAATATGAATGTGGCTTGTGTTTATGCACCATAGATCCGGTGCTCACAGTTCTCCCGTTTCAATCCTCCTATGAAGGCTGAGGATGCACCCGCAAACTCCACCAAAAAACAAGGAAAACAATATATGGTGCAGTATTCATTCAATCAAATCAGGTATTTCTGGTAAGTGGCCATCCATCCATTTAAGTACTTGCAGTGTAGTGCTATTGTGGAGGAAACTACTCATTGGAGGTTTTGTTAACCACTACTGGTGTTGGGACAGTCACTATGGACTAATTATTTTGTTTATTACATTTATATATGTTGTAATTTTGGTACACAGATTATCACTGCCTAGTTACATATTTTTGATCACACAATACCTTAGCGACAATTCCTTTAACGTTCGTTTTATTTAATTACAAGTTGTAGTGTATGCTACACATTTGAAGGGGTAGCTTACATATGTCTATTGGTATGGACATAAGCACATAATTCACTAATTGAGGTGTCATTACCAGCCAGTCTTGCTATTTGTCACATAAGTAAAAATATGTAGGTTGCTCCACTGGAAACACAACCCTTTCAAGTGAGTGTAGCCATGCCACAAATGGATCCAAACTCTTGGCTCGCAATTGTGGCATGATATTCCCATTCAAAATCCCTGTTAAGTTGCAAAAAACAATAGAGGCATTCCGGAGGCAGCAATATCACCTCCTGAATGTCTGACAGCCACTTCTGTACCTCCCTCTAAAGAGTGATCGGTTTTCAAGAGTGCCGTTCTTATAAAAGAGCCCTTAGAAAACTGTCCAAATGGGATATATAACATTTACCATATACTCGTGGCTAAATAGCCTACTACTTTGATAGCTACCACATATGGCAAAGGAGTCATCAAAATAACACTTTTTCCTTTTATAGGGTTACTGGATGGGAGGTCAACCTTGTGTTTAAAAATATTGCTTCTTGAGATACCACCTTTATTTTTACCAGTATGTATTATTCCAAAGAGATCTGTCTGCATGCCTTTTTACTGTTACACCAAAACCTTCTCATCTTTTGGAACCCAAAATCTTTTTGAATCCTGGATCTCCTGCTATTGCCTTAACAGACATTCAGGAATCTATTTATAAAGAAGAGAATGTGGGATTGCCTTGCTAAATCTGGAGAGTGCAAAATTTGCTGCAGCTCTACATAGAAACCATTCAGCTTCCAGGCTTTATTGTCAAGCTGATGTTAGGAGCTGATTGGCTACCATGCACAGCTGCACCAGATTCGGAGTGCTCCAATTTTAGTAAATATATCCCTGTGACGTTTACAAACATTTTCTGGCGCAGAACCATCCTGGTTCATGTGTTTTATCCACTTCAGCCGCGGAAGGATTTCCCCCTTTAGGACCAGAGCACCTTTTTGCGATTTGGCACTGCGTCGCTTTAACTGACAATTGCGCGGTCGTGCGACGTTGTACCCAAACAAAATTAGCATCCTTTTTTTCCCACATATAGAGCTTTCTTTTGGTGGCATTTGATCACATCTGCGATATTCATTTTTTGTGATATAAACAAAAAAAAGTGACAATATTGAAAAAAAAAACAATATTTCTTACTTTTTGCTAAAATCCAAATCCAAAAAAATATAAAAAAACAAATTTATTCATCAGTTTTGGCCAATATATATACTTCCTCATATTTTTCGTAAAAAAAATTTGCAATCGGCGTATATTGATTGGTTTGCGCAAAAGTTGCCGCGTTTACAAACGATGAGAATTAATTCATGGGGTTTGCGATATTGGACAACGGCGGGTGGTTGGCAACTGGTTAAATGGGAGTGATTTGGTTATCCACCAGCGAATGTTTGTGAAACAAACGTGTTAAATGAACCCTTTAATGGCTCACTTTCAGACTTCACTAACTCATCTTGATTCTTTTCAGTTGAGGTAGCTTAAAGCTCAGTCTTTAGTCCAATGACTGCTGAGAGACAGGATAAAGCTGTAACCATATGCAATAGCTATCTTTGGCCAAAGAAGACACAGTGGGGTTGATTTACTAAAGACAAATATACTGTGCAGTTTGCAAAGTGCAGTTGCACTCTGTAAGTGCAGTTGCTCTAGAGCAGTGGTTCTCAACCCTGTCCTCAAGTACCCCCAACAGGCCACGTTTTGGGAATTTCATTTAGATAAAATAGCTGTCCAAAATACCAAGCCATTGACTCTGATTTAAAGCACCTGTGCAAGATAAAGGAAAACCTACAAACATGGCCTGTTGGGGGTACTTGAGGACAGGGCTGAGAACCACTGCTCTAGAGCTTAGTAAATGAGCAGACACTCCGCTGACTGCCATCATCCAATCATGTGCAAGCAAAAAATGCTGTTTTTTTTATTTTCCTTGCATGTGCAAGCTTTACCTCATTTACTAAGCTCTGGAGCAATTGCACTTGCGGAGTGTTTGCAAGGTGTACAGTCTAGTTGTCCTTAGTAAATCAACAACGATGACTTATTACGTTAAAAAGAGCAAGGCCACAGCCTTATTAAAAGTTTACAACATAACAACTTAACCAGTGCCAGTGACAATTATAATGTGAGCACACCTGAACAATAGCCTGACATGGTCCAAGAGGCCTGCCCTTACCTTTAGTACCAGACAGGCATTAGTCTGATCCAAGCTTCAACCCTAAGGCATTAAAGCAACATGTATTTAAGATATAAAAATGACCGCCATGTCCTGACTTCTCTATTTTGTCAGAATAAGTGCTTGCACGTGTTGCTGCTCTTTCACCTGTCATCTCCTTTCACTGCTAAAATGTAACTGATATGGCTGATGTGGTTATTTTACACTTTCTGAATCTGTTTGGCCTGGCTTGACATAATAATTGTTGATTACATTCCAAGCTTCCCAACAATTGCTGTAGTATAATTTTGTTCCACAGATCCGCACTGTAACAGCAGCCTGCCATCATCAACTACAAAATATTCTTTCCCGCACATGATAAAGCTAAAATCCTGTCATTTTGCCTTACTGTATTCTGCTTTTGATTACTAGAACATCTTCCTCTTCCAGTAAACAAATTAGAGCCACTTTTCATTAGTTCTTAATCACATCTGCAGGATTTTCGCTAATGTTGCTTCCCTTCATTCTGCACACCCTCAGACACTCTGTTTATCACTCTATATTTTTAAAGTTATTTCTTCTGCCATTTTTTGTAAGTTGTGGATAGTGTGAGAAAGAGTAAAAATGTGTCAATTTTAATTTCTGCCTGTGCCCACATTGGGGAGATTTTCCTCACTTCCTGTCCCTGTAACAGCAATAAAACGTGGCCAAAGGTTCTAACCCTTCCCCACTCTAGTAAAACTGTGTTTTTATTGTTTTCTCCCCATTGAGAGTGATTATCCACAATAAATTAAAACGCTTTGGCTTAAAACACATTCAGAGCTTATTCGCAATTGCACAAAATACTGATGCTTAACAAATGCACCTATAACATTTATTCGCATTAACAGGTGTGTTTGATAAGCGTTTAATAAGCATTAAAACGCTCCCCCAAATGCTATATGCGTGTTTGCGATGCGGTTGACATGCGTTTTTAGCAAGATAAAACCACACCACAAACACCTATTATTAACTGTAATGTACTAACATGCCTCAACACATGCTGGCGCATTACCATAGACTTGAATGGAAGGAGTTGAAATACTCGACATGAAGCGTCAATCTTGAAGCGAAGCGACACTAACGCTTTATGTTTTGATAATGTGAACAGAATTGTGCTCTGTCAACATTATCAACTGCATAGGCAATTGAGGAACATTAAAAATGCTGCTCCAATGCCAACTTTCAATGCCAGTGTAAACTAGGCCTAAAACTCATTATTTCAGAAAGCCATGTGCCCTATATTTTTTGTATTTTACATTTTGGATACAGCAGGGAAGAGTAAACATTAATGTCAGATTTTTATTTCTAACTATGACACCTTTAATGCTGAATTCCATGTATACATTTTAAATGCATAGTTCCATTGGTCCATCTTGGATCATGAGTATGCATATTCCATACCTGTGTGATTCCTGTAAAAGCTATAAATGAAGTCTCCACTTCCACACTGATTGCTGTTGACTTTCCAGATCCTGCACTAAGTGGCTGCACTGCTGCATAGTAACCACAAGGAGTCACCTGCTCAGCACGGGTGCCATTCGCAGAACCCCTTGCATTTTTCCCAGTGAAAGGCATTCTCTGATTGGATGAGGTTGATGCCTTGCAGCCATTGAGAAACAATGTTAAACGTTCTGTGAATGACAACCCTACTGAGCAGTCAGTGCCCTGTGGTTACTATACAGCAAGGCAGCCACTCAGCATGAGATTTGAAAGACAATACCCATTAACATTATATGTGGTGATTGGTGTTTTCTGCACCTGGTCAACATCAGTCACCACAAAGGCATACAGAAAGCAATTGTTTTCTACTTTATGTGCCCCATTCATAATACCACACAGGTTGATATGCGGTGTGAAAAAATGCAGATATGCTGCATTTTTCTGCAGCAGATTGCAACATGTTGCTGTTTGAAGACCATGTATGAAGTGTAAATTTGTTCAATAAAGTTAAAGTAAGAAAAGTAAACAGTATGCTGCCCTGAAACAGTGCATCACATTGCTTGTCACACTAAATTACTGCGGCTAGTGTGAATTGACCCTTAGGGAAATTTTACCTCAGTTCCTGTTCCTGCGGCACTCTTAGAAATGTACAGTGTAAGCATCGTCAGAAGAGAAAGACACAGGCAGCAATAAAAGCCTTGTCTGATATTTTACCCATCCTCACTTTACTAAAAATGTGTTTTTGTCCATGTCACTGTTAGACAGCTTTTTTATCATACCCCATATGACCTCAATAGGGGCACAGATGGCAATACAAACCATAAAAAAAAGTTCTAACATTTCTCCACAAAAAAAGTTTTAACTGTAGTTGGGTTTTAATTCTGCTTAGGGTTTTCAAACTCCAGCCGGGGTTATCCTTTTCTCACACCCCAGCTAATAACCGTGCAGGGGTCCTGGCTTTGAAGGTGTTGGCTACAAAGGGGGGAGAACCTTCTTGGCTTCCCTGGTTACATCAATGGTTTCAGAACCATGTTAGGTCAAATACTTCATAATGTGAATGATGCAATGCTTACCATACTGTAATGTGAGACTGTAGTGGCCTGGATGTTTATATACAGACAAGCTACTGACATGGCTTTTGTCAATGGAGTCTCTTGACAGACTAGATGACTGCAATACTTCTAATGAGATGATATGTGAGAAGTTAGAACATCACTATTCAGTTTTACAAAGTACTTTGGAAATAATGCAGAGGTTGAGTAAAGAGCTTGTGCACTGGTAAATTAAGACAGGTTTGGTTTAGCTGAACTGTATAAAAAATACATACATTTACATTCCAATTTTAACATCCCTAACTTTACAAAATACATTTTCACTTTTTACATATTGAATTTCTATTTGTAATTATATAACAATAGGCTGTGCTAATACAATAAAAAATGAGTGAAATAAATATTCAATAAAACATAACTTCACATTTTTAAATAAAGTTTACGTGAAAAAGTTATGAGTATTGAAGTAATCTTCTTAAAACTTTAATTTGAAATTCCAACACCAAGAATAATGAAAACTCCTTCTGTTAAAACCAACACCTCTGATAGTAGGGTGCTTACCAGATCCTATTGACCCTCCATCTCTAGAGAGGTCAAACGAGCAATGACATTTTGAAATACATATGTTGTTGTTGGTGGGTGGCATCTGTCCAGCCTCTTGTTGCCATTGGTCCACTATAATTCTTGAAAGAACATTATGCTTCAAATTTAGTGATTTAGTGTTGCTGGAGAGTTTAGAGGTTTTGGTTGTACACTCATACTGTAATGTATAGTGTAGCTCACCTCCTCCAGTTACATTGAAAAATGGCTAAGACGCTAAAGCATGTTTTGTTAAGCTAGAGATAGATGGGTAGAATTTAAAATGAAAATTCAAAAGAAAATAACGTTCTAAGAAAGGTTGTTCATTTTCCTAATCATGAGTGGTTCAAATCAGTGTTCGTTTTCAACCACAGTAATGAGAAAATTTAAAGGAGCAGGATGGAAATTTTTTCTCGAATGAACACATTTATAACAGTGTATGTGTTTTTCGTTGAGTAAAGTCTATTCATTCCAAAATGAAATGCTAAAAGCAAACAAATCTTTCAAACAACACACAAAGGTTCTTAGAATTTTCATGTCAATTTTTCTAAGACTTTCCATTCAAAATTGTATCCATCTATGGCTAACTTTACTCTGCTCTAAGGTGGGTTTGTAAATTTAAAATTACTTGATGCCTGAGAAGAGTTTACTACAACTTAGAAGAGCCTTTCTTAGTTTAATAATGTTCTACCATTCTGCAGCTTTGTTTTTTTTTAAATAGCACATGTAGATGCACTAAATTGATTAATTGACCCAATGCCAGCATTTTAGCGTTTGCTAAATCCTGGAGAGCTAAGCCACCTCATTGTTTTTTATATTTTTGAGGGAAATTTCTGCTCTTGAGTGTTTGAGTTGGCACACATTCTGTGCCCATTACGAGGGGTTCCCACGCTTCCTGTTGACACTTGTTGTTACTTATATCTTATTATGGTGAATTAGTAAGGCCCCTTTCACACAGGCACCTTCCATTCTGATCAGCAGGGGATCAACAGTGTATGTGTTTTTCGTTGGGTAAAGTCTATTCATTCCAAAATGAAATGCTAAAAACAAACTAAATCTTTCAAACAACATACAAAGGTTCTGAGAATTTTCATGTCAATTTTTCTAAGACTTTCCATTCAAAATTGTATCCATCTATGGCTAACTTTACTCTGCTCTAAGGTGGGTTTGTAAATTTAAAATTACTTGATGCCTGAGAAGAGTTTACTACAACTTAGAAGAGCCTTTCTCAGTTTAATAATGTTCTACCATTCTGCAACTTTGTTTCTTTTTAAATAGCACATGTAGATGCACTAAAGGGTTATTAATTGACCCAATGCCAGCATTTTAGCGTTTTCTAAATCCTGGAGAGCTAAGCCACCTCATTGTTTGTTATATTTTTGAGGGAAATTTCTGCTCTTGAGTGTTTGAGTTGGCACACGTTCTGTGGCCATTATGAGGAGTTCCCACGCTTCCTGTTGACACCTGTTGTTATTTATATCTTATTATGGTGAATGAGTAAGGCCCCTTTCACACAGGTACCTTCCATTCTGATCAGCAGGGGATCTGTAAGCTGACCCCCTCTGATCTGAGCAGAGTGGGCAGATGCAGATCCATGTCTGCTCAACTTCTGCAGAGCCCACTCTGCTCTATGGGCAGCAGATTCAATCCACCTAGATGGAGGAGAACAGATCCTCTTCCTTTTTTTGTGGATCGGATTGGATTGGAGGTAGACAGGTGTAAATGGTCACAAGTCCATTTATACCTGCCAATCTATAGGGGTGAATGGACCATCCAATCAGGTCTGCCTGAAAAACTGCCAGGCGGACCTGATCAGACCAGTCATGTGAAAGGAGCCCACATGGAAACCTGTAATAAGAGAAATACTGCTATTTTGATTTATGTTTCTAAAAATATTAGTTCTTGCCGACCACTTTGCTTTGGTACAATGTCTTATTGACTCTTCTATATTCTTTCCTCATCTGTATACTTGTTCTGTGTCAGCTAATCAGAATGTGTTGAAGCCAGAGAGTCAACATAACAGCCAGACCACTAGCATATGAGGTCAGCAAAGACAGCCCTATATTTCTTTCAGGACAGGTTTACTTTAAGCAGATGTCTCCAGCTGGCCCCATTTTCAGTTTCCACACTGTAGAAATCAATGTAAGAATTACAGAATACTGCATATCACACTTCCTCTAGGAACAAAGTATCACAAAATTACTAGCAAACAGTATGAAAATGTAAAGAATGTTACCCATACATTATATGCACCATTGCTAACCAGTTAAATTCCCAAGTGAATTTTACATTTTGGTTATGGGCCTATTACAAAGTAAGATTTAATTTCTTGCATATTAATGATGCAAAAAGAAAAAAAGTGTGTGTTTTTTATACCAGTTTGACTAGTGATTATTTTAGAACTCGTGTTACTATAGATACAAATTACTAATTGTATCTTGAAATCTGTCCCAGTTTTACATCTTTTTCTGGTACAAAATGTGATAAAGTTATTTACAAATTAAATATTTTTAAATGAACAAACACTTTACATTTACATTTCAAAAGCTTGTATAGATGGGCATGCTTTCAGGTGCATTCAGCTTATATTTGAAATTGAGACGCTTGTCAGGCCTCCCTCTGACCTTCATTTGACCTCATTTTAGGCTGCTTCTTCCGTCATTTTGACCTAAATAGAAAGAAAAGCAGTTCTTACTGGGAAAAAACTGTGTATACAATCAGCACAAGCACTGATTCTCTAGCACACACTTAGGCTGGCCATAGACGGTGCAAATTTCTTTCCTACAACCACAGGTTGCAGGAAAGAAATTTGAACGATTCCCCCATCAACACAGTCAGTGCTGACAGGGGAATCCCTCCTGCTGAGCAATTGTCTGCTGCTACCGGGGGAAGCCGACCCTCCAAGAAAAGACAGTGATTATTGCTAGTGGCTATAGAAGCCGCTAGTGATAATCAAAAGTGAATCCAGCAGGCTGGTTGTACCCAAGGTGATTGATCGAATAACTTGGTACATTCAGCCTCCCCATACATGGTTTGAACCATCTATGGCCGGCCCTAATGACTCTGCCACACATTCCAAAACCTTGACTGTCAAACTGACAGCAGATCAGATCATTTTTACCTGCAGAAATATGCCCAGCAAGGTTGGACTATAGGACATCTGAAGGATGTCCAGGGTCTAAACTTTTGTATTTCATTATCAGTTAATAGGTATAACACATAGGATACAATTTCTAAAAACCATACTGAACTGCAAAAGTTTCATAGTGAGAATTCAGGTTCCACTGTTTATTTTCTGGGGGGGAAAAAACCCAAATTGGTCACTGTGACGATGGCACAAACAATAGCTGCCACCATGTGTTTTAACAGAAACATACACCAGTCACAGTATCTACGGTAACATTCCTGACCTTAGAATGGAACTTCATCCTAAAATTGAAGTTCAGTTTTAACACTTCCTTCCCCCCTTCTCTCCCACTTTTGGAGGTTTTTTTCTGGGGGGTGCCTGGTTTTATCAGGTACCCACTTCTGCTTGGACCACCTAGCAATTCAAGCGTAATTTCCCCCACCCCCTTCCTGCTCACAACCTTCTGGGACACATCACAGGTCCCAGAAGGCTGTGGGTCCATTCACATAGTGCAGCGTGTCTCGTGCGCATGTGCAGTGAAAAGCCAACTGTGAAGCCGCAAGGAGTCACAGCCATCTTCCCTTAGTAAGTATTGCGATGCCGGGAACCTGCATCGGGAAGACCTGCGAAGAACTGGCCTAGGTAAGGACGGCGCTGGATCCTAGGACAAGCGAGTGTCCTTTTTCAAAAGTCTGCAGCTACAGTGTTTTTTTTTTTTTTAAGACTGAAGAACCACTTCAAGGAAATGTCTGTGATGCTTACTGCTACCCACGGATCCTACGGATCTCCTAGTCCATACTCCCCTCTCTTCCCCATTTTTCCTTCCTTAGTGAGAACTGATTTTTCCTTACCTATACTGCTCTTTTCTCATTCTCATCTTAACAGTGACACAGAATAAAGCCTCGTACACACTACTAGCTCGGAAGTAGCCGTTGTACTAACTATCCAACGTTAGCACAGTGATCTCTCCTGCAGTGCTATTATGTTCTGACAGGGGGGTGGCCCCCTCCGCCAGAACACTCTGGTCAGTACCTGCCACCATTGGCTGAGAGCACTGATCGGGAGCCGATCGGCAGTACTTTTTCGGTCATGCCCCTTTGAAAAACAGTTTAACAAAGTTCAACTGGTCTTTGGTTCCTGCAGAGCCCAATTCACTTTGGAAATCCAATTCTGTCAGAGTCACTGGCCATCATAGATGATTCAGTGGAAGGTTGGAAGCTCAAAACTGCAAATGTGGCCATCTTTTCTGGCTCCTAAGGAAGGTGGTTACAGAATTTATGTAACTAATAAAAAGGTCTGAACACTGGCCTCAGTGTGTGTTGAAATGTTTTATGTTAGTTCAAAAAACAGTTTTTATAAGTGTATATATTACAGTCAGGAAACCAACATATTATTGAACAGAGCAAAATGACCATTTGAAAAGGCCAAACATGATATGGCTTGCTTGGATATATACATACATACTGTATGGGTAGATGCTTTTTAATAATGTAGCACTATGTTATCAGGATTTATGAATTAGGTATAGAGTTTGAGAGCTGGATTGAATGAAAGGCCAGTTTCGGAGGCATATTCGTATGCATTTTCCTTCTAAATGGTTTTGATACGGTCCGTTACAGCTTGTGGAGGATTTTGCTTAAGGTTTTATGATATGGCAATCTTACAATGGCTATTAGAAAGCTTGGATTAAGAAATATCCTGCTAATGGGTTTCATGACCTCCACTTAGCCATGTATGATGTGCTTATTACCAGGTTTTGCAGACCTGGCCAAGATGTTTATGCATTCCTGTATCTTTAGCTGAGGTGTTCTAACAGAATTTATGATAAATTCTTGTGCTAGAAGTGTCTTTAAGTTGACTGTTCAGTCTGAGAGGTTGTTGCTGACTGAAAAAAAAAACAACAGTGCCACTATGTTCACTATGATTTCCCATCTCTTTACTCAGTTTGGGGTTCACCAGATCTCATTATTGTCACAGACACAGTGGTCAAGTTCTCCTCTTAGAATCCTCAGTTTAACACAGTTACTTTATAAGTGCAGCAGTGCAAGAAATGGGACTTCATTTCCCGTTGAAATGACTAATGTATTCCTAATAAGTTGTCCTTAATCTTAAAGTTTGATCTCTGACAGTTCTTTTGCATAATTCTTGAAAGAATGTCCTGTCTGCTGCGTCTTAAACCTGGCTCTGTCTTGTTATCAATTTATATTAAATATTCCTGCACTTTTGCTGATTTGGAGCTGGCACAACATATAATATATGACTTAAGGAGTACCAGCCATAAAGCTGCCATCTGGTTATATATAATCTAAGCAAGTCCAAATACTGCAGTTTTTTAATTTAAATTTAGATCTGCTAAGAATCAGCATCACAGCTATTGTTAAGTTTTTACTTCCAGTCTACAGGGAAGAGTTTTAACGGCTTATGTTTTGTCACCAGCCTAAGCACTAAAAGCGTCTAAGCACTTCTAATTTTTGTGACTTGTATCAAAGAGGAAATAAAATATAATAATTTAATTTATAGAACAAAAGTGATTAAGTATTTTATTTTTATTGTTGATTTGTACATGTACGCATTTCTTAGCTAGAAGTTATTTTTCCCTTCTGCTATAGGGATAGGGTTAGTGATTCAGCCTAGGGCAACAAATGTTTGTGACACTAATTTAAAAACTTTTAGAATTCCTGAACATACTTATATGGCTACCATTCTGATTTATAAAGCAGCAATATTGCATAACCACAGAAATACTACATGTTTTCTGTAAAAGAAAAACCCTGGTACATTTATAAAGCATTACTGTGTGCTATATATTGTAAATGTACTTTGCACATTGCTTGTTTCATGATTCTGAAGCAAGCTTGGCCCCATTTATTCAAATAAATGAGAAAAAAAAGTTTGCTGGGAGCAGAAAACCTGTCACATGATCATTTTAAGGCCACATGAAAGTGATTTTCCTTCTATTTTTGAGTGTTCTCTACACCTTTATACAGGACATCAGACTCTCCACATGTTCTATGTTCTGCATTTCATAAATAAAATATAAAATGTAAGCACTTGAGTTTTTGTAGTGATATCCTGCAGTTGATAAGCAGAACATAACACTCTGCTTTATAAATTGCACCCTAATTTAATATTAAAGAAGTTCTATGGTATAATGGTATTAAACCTTAGCATTGTGATAGCAATACAAATAATAGTTATTTTTGATAATCCAATATATGCTTACTTTAAAAATCTTCTTTCATGAAACAATTATTTCAATGACCTCTTGGATTCCTTGTATGCTTTGCAGCATCTCCTGTTCTGTTCAGCCCCCCTGTGCTGGGCCTGGGCCCTATTAGTTCAAAAGGGGGCCTGGGCACCTGCTGACCAGGAAGGCTAGCTGTACTGTCTTATTGCAGACACCGATCCTCTTCTGCCTCCCCCTGCAGTGCGAGCTTCTCCTCCTCTCCCTCCCTCTGGCTGCATTGCAGGAGGGTTGGTTCTAGCGCATGCGCCCCTTTCATATGCTGTTCGAGTTTGGATGTTTCAGAATGGAGAGCGGGGGAAGATGCCAGTAAATATGTAATTTGCTGGCCCCTTCCTTTCCTGAATGAACACAGTAAGCAATTGGTACCAATCACTCCTGTAACCAAACTGTGTTTCCTATGCTTCAGTTTGTGAATAAGCAGAAAGCCTCAGAGCACTTCCTATTCCATCATCTGTGCAGCTGGGGCTGTAGAGAAAGGGACTGATAAATCCATATCCTCAATCACTTTCAGCCAGGGGAAGGGGACCCTGTCAGGTAGGCTGTATGGGGCCGCGTGATTTCTTACAGCAGCCCTGGTTGTAGTGACTATGCCTTATGAAATGTCTCCTCTTAGCATCTCTGTAGTTCAGAAGGCAGTCTCTGTGAAATGTGTGACACAGCAATGCCTACTCACAGGGTATAGTGAATATGTGTCACAGAAATCAATGAAGTAAATGTGTGGGGATCTTCAAAAAGTAAAGTTAGAAACTTCAAGATTGTTCAGATTACTAGGAGTAGGTTAGAAATAATTGAAATTCAATGTGAAAATTAATATTTGATTTTAGATTTTAACCATAGATACTCTTTAAATGTTAAAGGATAAATGTTAGAAAAGTTCATATTTTATAGGAATCTTTTTCCACAGTCCATCAGTCCTAACTGTTCCTTTGATTACAATGAACAAAAAATAATTTCTGCTGTTCTATATAGGGTTGCCTCTATATGGCTTTGCTTTTGTAAGTAGATGGTTTGTTCTAAGTATTGCTGCGATGACCAGGCAATGATTGGGCAATGTAGGGCTTCAGTACAGTCAGTAATGAGTGCTTTAGATTATTAGAAGTGCTTTTTTTCTGCACATAGAGCTGTTTTAGCTTTTTGGAAAATCTCTGTGTGAGCTGAAGCTCAGTGTTTCATTTTCTAATTGGTAACAAATATTTCACCAGGTATGGTTCAATAACACTTGTCAGCCAAGTCAGAATGGAGATTGCAGCAAGTGTCTGCACTCTGGATATGTGCCCAAGTGTTTGGGGAGACATCTGTCCATTTATAGCCAGCCTAACTTCAAAAAAGTTGAATAATCTTAGTTACTGAGTATGTCCTCTAGTAGGATGATTTTTTATCTCCTAGGCGTAAACAAGGACTTTGCCTGAGCTTTACTTTAAGCTGTCTGATCATCGGATGGGCCAAGACATTTATGGGCAGCGTAACATACAACAAATCTACCATAGTTAAGGAAATTATCCAATCAGTAAAACTGTATTTTTGTAGACATTTGTTCCTTTAGTTTGGTCAACAGAAAACAGTCTCTAATTCAGAAGCTTGTCAGCCAGCTTGACTGCCTATTAAATTGTCAGGCTCATTGTGGCACATCAGCAACTATATTAATGCACTGATTGCATGTCGGATTGATTACAAAATCTGCCAGAGCTGTAATCAACATAACTAATGTGGTGTGCTAGTTTAAAAGTGGGTTTCTAAATATACCTACAGAAGTCAAGCTGAAAATACCTTTTTTTGAACCAATTCTTGCACTGAAAGTTTTCTTGTTCGTATCCCCGTAGAAGTCCAGCAAATGCCTGTACAGGTATGGTTTAGCTGTTGGAAATATAACATATAACTTGATGCTGTTTCCTAAACATTGCCATTATGCAAAATCAAATCTTTTATCAAATTATTTTTAAAAAAAAGTATATTAAAAAGTAGCATTTCCAAATTATTCTAAACTAAAGCTAAAAGTTTTAGACCTGAGTTTAAAGTTTGCTCCAAATAAAAACATAGATAAAATTTACGACATATAGAGATGTGGAGAAAAATGTGAGGAAATTAAATATAAAGAAATATTTTCATAGCAAGAAAACAGAGGAAGAGGGAGAAATAGAAAGTGATGGATTTGTTCATAGTGATTTAATGAATGCTGCTACTTTTAATGCAAAGATGTCTAGCAATCCAGTTTTTGGGTGTATTTAAAGTCATGATAGAGGAGGATATCAAGCATACAAAGTAGGGTTGTCCCGATACCGATACTTGTATCGGTATCGGTGCCAATACAGAGCATTTGCCCGAGTACTTGTACTCGGGCAAAATGCTCTGATGCCTTATCCGATACTTGGGCAACCAGGGGATGATCAGTGCAGCGCTGGAGGGGGATTTACAATCACTGATCTCCCGACTCCCTGTATATATTTCATTAAAGCAACTGACAGCCGCTTCTCCTCCCGCAGCTTTCAGCTGCTACAATGAAATATATACAGGGAGTCGGGAGATCAGTGATTGTTAACTCCCGCTGCACCAATCACCCCCCTTGACTGTCCCTGTATCCTCCTCCGGTCCCCCTTGTCCTCGATCTGTCAGGATGGAGAGCGGAGGAAAGATCCGGTAAATCTGTAATTTATCGGCTCTTTCCTTTTCTGAATGGACAGTCAGTGATCACTGACTGTCCATTCATAAATGTCACTGAGCATCGTAAACTGTGCTTACAATGCTTCAGTTTATGAATGGAGAGGAGCCGCTGTCTCCTCTCCATTCATCTTCAATGCAGCTGAGGCTTCTGAGAAAGGGGCTGGGGAATCTCCATCCTCAGCCCCCTTCT
>BLSH010436096.1:286319-302153 GCA_018402905.1 Glandirana rugosa
GTAACGTTCGTCCCCCCCCCCCCCCCCAAAAAAAAGAAAGCATTGTAAAATAAATAAATAGGTAAATAAATTGTAAAAAATAATAAAAAAATAAAATTGTAAAAAATAAAATAAAATATTCGTGCCACTGTCACATGGCATTAAAAAAAGTATCGGTAATCGGTATCGGCGAGTACTTGAAAAAAAGTATCGGTACTTGTACTCGGTCTTAAAAAAGTGGTATAGGGACAACCCTAATACAAAGCAAATGCGGGAAGAAGAACAAGAGATATTGAAAAAGGGATCAGAGAGTTTGAAAAGAAAAAAGTAATCAGATAAGCTGACAAGAGCGGGAGGGACTGTTATCTTAGATACGGATTATGAAAGGGAAATGGACAGATTGCTTGCAATGGATGGTACATACACAATTTTGTTTTAAAAATCCCACCCAAGACATCAACTGTTGAAAAAAACTGGTAAAAAAAGTAATAGAAAGAAAATCTTAAACAAAAAAGAGGTGAGATATTTGATCCCAGATGCCCCCAAGATGTTGACAATGCAATATACAAATATACATATACATACATTGGAAGCAGCCACCTGGGGGGCCAAAAATTAGTGCGATTAATTCTGTGTTCAGCAGGTTAGGGGAAGACATTGACAATTCTGTACAGAAAATGGTGGTTACAAGTCTCTCTTTCTTACAATATAGTGGGAAATTAAAACAAATGTTAAAGGATATCCCATACAAAAAAGGATGTATATTAGCTATAATAGATGTAAATTCTTTGCAGTATTGATCGTCAAGATGGGTTGGGGGCAGTAAAATTGAGTCTAGAGAAGAATTTTAGCCTTAAAAATGTATAGAACAGGCAGTAAAAAACAATTACTTTTGGTAGAGCAATAAATATTGCAAACAAAAGGCATCACAACGGGGGCCAAGTATGGTCTTAGTGTAGCAAATTTATTTATGACAAAATTAGAACAGGAAGAAATATATGGGAAGAGACAGAAATAATTGCTGTTCTACAGGTGCTTTATAGATTATATGATAATGGTTTGGGAAGGTGATGAAGCATTATTGAAACAATTGTTAGAGGAGGTTAATATTAATAGATATGGAATTAGATTTTCCCAAGAAAATGATCAAGAGAAGGTAAATGTCCTAGATCTGAAAATATTTACAGATCGGAAAAAGATGTACACTAAAACATTCATGAAAGAAAAAGTCAGGTGTAGCTTTATACCTACAAACAGTTGCCACCATCCTAAATGGCTAGAAAATATCCCTAGGAGTCAAATCGTAAGAACAAGGAGAAATTGTCAAATGGAAAAGGATTATGAGGAACAGAGCACCAAGCTAGTGGAGAAATATGCCAAACAGGATATAAAAGGAGTAGATTGGAGAGAATTAAGAAATACGTTGGTAAAATGGATAAGGAAGCCCTCTTGACAAAGAAACAAAGGAATAAGAATAAGGATATGTAATTTGCATTTATTACTGAATTTAGTAGGAACTATAGGGAGGTTGAAAACTATAATTTTAAAAATGTGTCTATCCTGCTGAAAGATAAAATATTAGCAAGCATTATCCCTAGGCAACCCAGTTTTATATGAAAAGGGGCCCACCATTGAGAAACAAGATAGTGAGAAATTAAATTAATCCCGTAAAAAAGAAAGTAATGTTTTTAGATACAAACAGATTCTACCGGTGTAAGAGATGCATAGCCTGTAAAACCAGTAGGGAAAAAAAAATAAGAAAACAAAACATTTTCATTCTAGGCACAATAATAAGGTGTATGAAATTAAACTATTCATAAGTTTGCGATAGTGACACAATCCTGGCGGTGGAGTCAGGTTCGTGTGGGGAACAACCTCTCTTACGGCCCTGGTTCCAGAACCCCTGATAGAGCAGACAGGGAGCGCTGGAGCACAGGGGAGCACGAGGGCTGGATTCAGACACAGGTGAGGGTAAGATGTCTTCCAGAGGTCCGTGCAAGACTGAGAGTAGTGGTTCAGGCCGGGTCGGCAACGTTCAGGCAAAACAGCACAGAGGGATCAGACAGATGGATGGTCGGGCTCAGGCAGGGTCGTCAGCGGGCAGGCAGCGAGGTACAGAGGGATCAGGCAGAGAGAGTGGTCGTGGACAAGCAGAGGTCGGTTCAGGCAGATGGCACGGGTAATCAGGTCAAGCCGGGGTCACAGGAACAGGAAGTTCACAGGTACAGGTCTCTCGGGAACACGGATTTGCTGTAGATCAGACAGCACCTGCTACAGGGCGCAGGGTGCTTAAATGGACTGATCGGCGCCATTGGCGTGCACGGGCGGGGAACTGCCGGAAATGGCTATTTTCCTGACAGATAGTAGATATGTACTTTACATACTGCAGTGCCCTTGCAGCCTCCAGTATGTAGCTAGAATAATGTAAACAAATTAAACTAAATAAACAAATTAGTGAACATATCCATAATATATTGAAGGGATATTCAAAGCATATTGTATACAGGTACTGCAGTAGTAGTCCACGGCAGAGATACCAGTGGATTGGTATTTTATGGCATTGATAGAATAAGGGGGGCATTGAAGAGGGGCATATATTAGGAAAGAAGTAGCGCAAAATGGGGCTAACCGAATACACAAACTCGGGACTTTACCCCCTGGGAGGACTAAACAAAGATGTTGATTTACAGTAAATTGTTTCATTACTAATTTTTAGATATGTCTGTGTTTGGAACCCAGCAAGGTGGATAGGGAATCATATGAAGTTGTTTTAATATTATTTTAGGATAATTCTTTTAGAATTAGGGTTGAGTTTTATAAAGATTTATAGTAATCATATCAATGATTACTATATGGTATGGGACACATTGTTTTGAAGTGGATGTGCAGAGAAAAGGAGTGAAGTGATTTGTGATTTGGTACTGAAGCAGTTGAGAATAAAGCATTTAAAGCATGGGACATTTTATATTAAGCGGATACTTTGGAGGAGACTTAGTAAAACTGGTGCACATTGAATCTGTTGCAGCTGTGCATAGTAACCAACCTGCTTCTAACTTCAGCTTTTTTAATTAAGCTTTGACAATAAAACCTAGAAGCTGATTGGTTACTGTGCACAGCTGCACCATATTCTGTGTGCACCAGTTTAAGTAAACCTCCTCCTTTATGAATTTATGTGGATATTTGTTACACTTTAAAATTGTTAAACGTTGCACTTTATGTTATTATAGTATAAGTGAGGCATATGTGAATATTGTGAATAAGGTATTGGCATTATCACTGTGGAAGAAGTGCTTTATAATATTAAGTGATAATGCGGTGACGCCATAGGGTGATTGGTACAGCTGCTTAGATATTTTAAAACATGATTAAAGTGCAGGTTTTTAAGCTTATAAGCCAATAAGCGTATATTGTTTGGTTGCGCAAAAGTTATCACGTCTACAAAATTGGGGATAGATTTATGGCATTTTTATTATTTTTTTATTTTTACTAGGAATGGAGGCGATCAGTGATTTTTAGTGGGACTGCGGCAGACAGATCGGACACCTAACGGACATTTTTGACACTTTCTTGGGAACCAGTGACATTACTTCAGTAATCAGTGCTAAAAATATGCACTGTTATTGTACTAATGACACTGGCAGGGAAGGTGTTAACATCAGGGGTGATCAAGGGATTAATTGTAAGAGAAAGTCCCGCTGCTCACAGGTGAATAGTACCAAAGCTGTGTCCAGGTGAGAATCCAAAGTACTTGCTGAAGAGTGGAGTGCACACCCTGGCACTGCAGCAGATGTATCGGAACAAGACACATTGGAATGGCTGCACCTCCACATGCAATAAGTCCTTTATTATTCCAAAATCATAAGAGCAACAGATAGGTACAGACAGGGGAGAGACAGGCGGGGTTGACGCGTTTCGGTTGAAGATAGAGCTTTATCAAATCACAGTCCTGTGATCACAGACACTCGGTTATATATGACAAAATCTCAGGTAAATCATGTGTCATCAATCAATTAATCATAGGTGATGTCAGTTGTTTCATGAATGAACTCCCCCTGTAGTAATGGAAGGTAAAACCTCCTAGACCACAATGTATGTAAGAGATACAAAACAATCAGGAGTAGTTCTGAAACAAATAACAAAAAAGCCTAAAAACAAAGTAAACTATCCATTCCAAAAATAAGATTACAAGACCAAATAACTGATCAAAAATGTTTATAGATAAGCATACATATATTAAAAAGTGTAAAAATGTATGCACTGGTATGGCCAAGAAAATAGAATGGATTGCAACACAACATTCAATCAAGAGGTAGTGAGCCAGTCAACAGTAAATAGTTTCAAACATGCTTTAGACAAACATAGATCTATACTCAGACAAAAATGTTAACAAAAAAAAGACAGATCACTGCCAAAGAAGTGCTAACAACATCTCCCTCGCTGCAGGAGACTATCTCACCTGCCACATGTACACAGTTCACGACAGGCTGCTAGAGAAACCTTTGTTACCCTTGGTAACCACTGTATCTTCACTCTATATTAATTCTTGTGCTGATATCTTTATACACCAATGTGTTTATGTGTGCTGGTTACTTGCATTGTAAATTCAGACCAGGCAAAAGCAAAATTTAGAACATTTTACTTAAAAAATAAATTAACATAATGACAGCAACAAGTGACAGTCCAAGATAAAGTGCCAAGATTTCCTAACACCGCTAATCCCCAACATCATGCTTATGGCTGCTCAAGGTAGCTGCACTAAGTGGTATTAAACCCAAAAGCAAACATTTATTATACTGCTGATTACCAGTTCTTAGATGTGATGGCTGCAATAGTTTTCTTTTCTAAGATTTCTTTCCTTTATTTTCATCTGGTGATCCAGCCAGCAAGTCTGTTCTTTTTTCAACAGAACAAGCTCTCATGCAAATGTAGCAGTTCAGAGTGTTGAGACAAACCATTCACCACTGACAAGGATCTTTTCAATGAACAGCTTTTATTTTCTATTAATGTAAAACCTTTACCCGAAAAGAAAAAACCTGTTTGCTGTAACTGCTTAAAAAGTGTTAACTGAAGTTCAACTGCAATTTATTTAGTGCATTTAAATCCGCTAGTTTATCTAACACACCTCCCCAAGCTGACAGTGCTGCTGTCCAAAGCTGTCTCTCTTGCTCCTTCATCCAGAGTGGGGCCACTCTAATACAGGAAGTGTGTTACTGGCAAGATCACCAGGTGAAAACAGTAGGGAAAATCCTAAAAATGGAAAACGTATACAGCCACCACAGGTTGGTAAGCTTACTCTTCTGCTTTTGGGTTTAATACTCCTTTAAGCACATTGGTAGCTTGGACACACTTAGGTCCCGACACTGAACCTTGGGGTACACCACTGATAACCTTAGACCATTCAGAGTAAGAATCATTAACCACTACTCTCTGAATTCGGTCTTTTATCCAGTTTTCTATCCATTTACAAACCGATCTTTCCAAGCCTGTAGACTTTACCTTACACATTAGCCGTGTGTGGGGAACGGTGTCAAACGCTTTTGCAAAATCCAAGTATACCAAGTCCACAGCCACCCCTCTGTCTAAGGTTTTACTTGCCTCCTCATAAAAATAAATCAGGTTTGTTTGACAACTTCTGTCTTTCATGAATCAATGCTGTCTGTTGCTTAAAACATTTTTTTTCCAACAAGAACTCATCTATGTGGTCTTTTTTATTAAACTCTCCAGTATCTTCCTCACTATAGAAGTTAAAGTGTAAGTCCAGCCTAACACGAAAATCCCTGCATCTACAAGCATCCATCTAAAATTAACCTATCTAGCCCTGTAAAGAAGATATCAGTATACATACCTTTTCTGAAGCCGATCCAATCCTGCGGAAGCTCTGCAGAGAACACGGCTGACAATGGCTGTGAAATGAATGGGAAGTGACGTCACCCATAGACTTACTGTGGGGCTTCCATTGTCAGCTGTGTCCTCTGCACCCGCCTAAACAGTGAAGCCGCAGCTGACAGCTCAGTGTGGGATTGGGTCAGATTAGCTTCAAAAAAGGTATATATGCTGATTTATTTGTTGCAGGACTAGATAGGTTAGTGTTAGATCATGGATGCCTGTAGATGCAGGGATTTTAGTGTTAGCATGGACTTCTACTTTAAACTCTGTAGTACTAGTCAACACTGTATCCCCAATGCTGTACTCTCTCAAGGGATTCTTTTTCCCTAGATGCATTATTTTACATTTAGAAACATTGAACTGAAGTTTCCACTGCTTTGACCAATCTTCCAGAGATGCCAAATCATGTTCCATGTTACAGACACCTCCAGGGATATCAACCCTATTACACACCCTTGTATCATCAGCAAAGAGACATACATTGCCCAACAAGCCTTACTATCACTTACATATAGATTAAATAGAACAGGACCCAGTACAAAGCATTGTGGTACCCCACTAGTGACTGGTCTCTGTTCTGAGTGAACCCCATTTACAACCACACTTTGGGATCTATCCTTTAGCCAACTGCATATCCACTGAACCACCCAAGGGTTAAGTCCCAGCTTGTACAACTTTTGTATCAGATCATTATGTGGAACTGTGTCAAATGCCTTGCTGAAATCAAGATACGCTATGTCCACAGCACCACCCTGCTCCAAAACACTGGTAATATAGTCAAAAAATTCAATCAGATTTGTCTGACACAATTTGCACTCAGTAGAGCCATGCTGCTTTGGAGTCCAGCAAGTTGTGTATTTTTAAGTGATCAATGATCCTTCTTTTCAGGAGTGATTTCATTAACTTTGACTACAAACTGATGTTAAACTCAATGGCCTATAACTACCAGATTCTACCTTGCTGCCCTTCTTGTGGATTTCTGTATTCCTATCGCATATGCTCCTATTATTTTAGGCTATAACAATAAAATGTGATGCACCGAGCATACATCATGGGAGCAGAATTTGTTCCATGTTATCATTCTTCTTGAATGCTTATGTTGTGTGGCTGTTGTTGTTTTGGGCCTTGGCTTGGGAGATGATTGCTGTTAGTTGTTAACATACACCTTCATTTAACTTGACTGGAAACTCTAGCTCATGGAGATGTAGCTGTTGTCAGCATAGTAATTATAGGGAACATCACTTCACTGCTTCCTACTGTTAAATCATGAACCATTTTATTTTCCACTGAAAGCTTGAATTAACCTCTAGCGTAGCCCAACATTGATGTACATGGGTGACAAGATGTATACTATGCATTATTGTCAGCATAATGTGGTCATAGTCCTATAGTTCCTAAAGGTGAGCTACTGTTGTCCGACATGAAATTGATCATCACAGAGTCTACTATATGAAAAGTCCAATATTAAAGCATTACTAATCCCAGTAATAAGAAAATAGTTCATCTGCCCCCCACAGTGCCCACAGCTTATAAATCTTCTTTTTACATTAAAATACAGCCACTATATACCTTTTTGGCTGATCTGTATACCACGGTCACATGGTAAACTGCAGGGTATGCCTGAGTGCTCAGTTTTCAGGTAGGAGGAGATTTCCACTATAGCCTGTATACACGCCCACATGTGTGATGTCAATATCATGTGACCTGGCTAGCTCTGAGAACAAGGAAATGTTCTCTCCAGCAATAGAGACTAAACTGAGCATGTGCAGGATTATTGTGTGTGTATTATCTGACCTTGCCAAGAGAGTGCAGGAGGGAAAGTTCTGTGCATACAGGATCAAAGAGCTTTTTTACACAATGCAGATTATTAACTCCTAAAGTCCCACAGTGAGTATAACAATCATGCTATTCTGCATATACACACTGATTTTACTGTTGTGGGTTTCGTAACACTTTAAAAGTCTTACAGGGGAAAACCTTGTTAAATTGTGGAAAAAAAGGCTTGCTGATGTCATAGTGATAAACATGGGGAACTGTTATTGCTGGCAATGATTAAAATATACCACTGAATAAAAAAAAAGTTCAGCAGGAGTGATTCATATTTATGAAAGAAAATGTATACCATGTCTGACTTCTGACATGTGATCTGGTCTTTATCTAAGTTACAACAATAAAGAGTCTTATTTTACAAAAAATAAAATATATAAAAAAACGTTATAATTCCATATACTTGCATTTATTCAACAAATAGTTTAAAGAATCAAGACTATTCATAAAATATATGTTGCATCATATCAGATAACTACTGGAACTTCCCTGTATTGACATTAAAGAGGAAGTAAACCCTGATGGGGTTTACTTCCTCTATGTTACCCTGGAATGTAAAAGCATAATGGGCTAATATGCATTGCATATTAGCCCATTATGTGCCACTTACCTGCATTGGAAGCCAACGATGTCCAGCGATATCCCCGCTCCAGACCGCATCCATCTTCTGCCCCTCTTCCTTCCGGGGGCCGTGGTCTCCGGCTCTGTGACTGGCCGGAGTAGCGTGATGTCACTCCAGCGCATGCGCGCGGGAGCCGCCAGTCACGGCACGATCTCAGTGAAGGAACGGCACAGAGGCCGTTTCTTCACTGCGCATGTGCCCAGTGACGTAGGCACATCTAGTACACGGCATATCTCCTAAACCGTGCAGGTTTGGGAGAAATGCAGGACACGAACAGGTAAGCCTTATTATAGGCTTACCTGTAGGTTAAAGTGGTTGTCACGGATTGACAACCACTTTAATCACATCAAGAAGAGTTTTTCCCCAAAAACAATGTTTTTCACAACAGAGTTATATAGTAATAGGTTTTTGTTATCGTTAAAGGTGCAGTGGGTTTTAGATTACTCCTGAGGGCATTGGAAACTTCTTTCAACTCACCTATATCTGTTTTTGTGCCAAACATGTCCCCTCATTAACCTCATTTATTTATATATTGTTTGAAAAAAGGGAGCTCACATTATAAAAAATACACACACAAACTGGAAAGAAATAGAGACATAAAAACACCATATACAATATCTGTCACTCCACCCCCAAAACATATCCACACCTAAACCAAGGACAAGCAAATTTTCCAAGCAAATTTCAATCAATTGTTGCCTAATCAGCTCAGGGACCTTCAGGGCCAGTTCACACCATAGAAACGCAGTCCGGATGCGTTCCAGATGCTTTTCTGCATGCGCGTTTTTGACGCGTTTCCGGTCCGTTCCGGTGCGTTTTTGATGTGTTTTTGATGCAGTCCAGTGCAGTTTTTTCCCCCTTTTTTTTCTTAGGACATGTGCATTCCAGTGCGTTTTTGGTGCATGTAGGTGATTTCCAGTGCGTTTTTGGTGCATGTAGGTGCATTCCAGTGCATTTTTGGTGCATGTAGGTGCATTCCAGTGCGTTTTTGATGCGTTTTACCGCGTTCCAGTACAGTTCAGTGCATGCAAAATGCAGCATGTTCTACTTTTTTTTTCTGGAGCTGGAACTGACTGGAACTGATTGCACTGGTGTGAACTATGCCATTGGAAACCATATAACCTACTTTCCATGCATTTTTGATGCAGAATAAAAACGTACTGGACTGCATGTGGTGTGAACTGGCCCTCAGCGAAATTTGCTGCTGGTGAAATCAGTTATTTCACTGAAAAATGAATGTCCCGCTTATTTCACTCATCCAAAATGAGAACATTGGGGCTAATTTATTAAAATTGGAAAGTGCAAAATCTAGTGTAGCTCTGCATAGAAACCAATCAGCTTTCAGTTTTCTTTTGTCAAAGCTTAATTGAACAAGCATGAAGTTAGAAGCTGATTGGCTACCATGCACAGCTGCACCAGATGTTGTACTCTCCAGTTTTAGTAAATCAACTCCAGTGCATCTTCATAAATGTCACTATTTCTTGGGACATCAAGTTTATGAAACATGCAGGATATGTGTGGATACAAATCTTTTTTTCAATGCAGGGCCATTGCTTTTTTTCTTCATTTCTAACAGTAGACAGTGATGTGAGATGATTTCCATTGAGTCATAAATATCAGGGATGATTTCTTTAAGCATAACCAATGTTTCAATCCTTGCTGAGTGTAACGGCATTTGTAACAAGCTCCTAGCATCATCTCAACTACAGTAACCCACCAGTAGCTCATTCCCTCATTTTTCCCATCCTCTTTCTGGTCTGAGCAGCTGCTTTGTTTTATGTGTTGGCAGATATTCAGTACTGCAGCATAAGAACACTTTGGTGCTCATTGGGCATCAACTGATATCCTGCATTCCTTGTCAGCTCATTGGAAAGCTATTGTGTGATTTTCATGATCTTTGCTGGTTACGACATGATATGCCATCTAATATTTGTTTGTGTCAGGTTACTTCTCGGCATAACTTGGCTTGGATCCTGGTTACTGTCATCTGCTTAACCTGACCTGTCTGAGTCCTTGATTATTTCTAGCTGTGTCTTCCCCTGACCTCTGGTCTGCACCTGACAGAACCTACTAATTACCTGGTTGTCAAATGTTGCTAATAGGGCCAACCAAAGGACTGCAACCTTGATATTGTCACACTCAAGTTCCAATTCCCTTTGCGACTTACAGCAACCGCAAGAAATATAAAGGATCCACATTATCTGAGGGTCAAGTCATTTTTCTTTGGAAGCAATATCATATATTTGTTCTGTATTAGTTCCAATAAAGTAAATATTGAAAACTGACAAAATGTATGCAGCTCCTTAAACACTGCAGAAGTTTCCTTTTTCTTTTATACTACGAGTTAGAGAATTGAACTATGCACTCTCATTCAAGGGCTTGAGTACTCTATATTTGTTGCTGTCCTCATGCCGTGACTTTGGCAGTTTTAAAAGCGCTAAAAAGATTAATGGTGCTTGAAATCTGAGGTGTTTAATCAGAGCTGTTAGTCAAGGTTCACAATCATAAGAACTAGAGGGAAGGGATGCAAGCAATCTCTGAAGTGTCTGTACAGCTTGCGTAATCCTCATTTCTATCTTATGGTTTTACTACAGTAAAATAGTTGGAGATGTTTTATGTTGTCACTTTTTTTGGCAAATGGAAACCCTGAGTGAATAAAGGGTAAGTTTTATTTAAACTGTTATTTAGAGACATGTTCTTTAAACAGGTTTAAATGGGCAGTACACTCAAATGATAATTCAATTTCTTTCATGCAGGAGTTAAATCATACAATAGCTGCTTATGTGCCAAAGAGCTCTTCTCAGATGTGTAGCGCTGCCCTCGTGAGGGTCACCAGAAATATCAATACCCCTCTGGTTACCCTGGCCCTGCGAGTCCTCTGCCACCTCTGATACACTGGGTTCACTCATTGGGGTTGATTTACTAAAGGCAAAAAGACTGTGCACTTTGCAAAGTGCAGTTGCTTTCTACAAGTGCAATCGCTCTAGAGGTTAGTAAATGAGCAGAAGCTCTGCTGACTTCCACCATCCAATCATGTGCAAGCAAAAATGCTGTTTTTTAAAAAAAATTCCTTTGCACATGATTGTGTATTCTTTGCAAACTGAAGCATTACCTCATTTACTAAGCTCTGGATCAACTGCACTTGCAGAGGGCAAATGCACTTTGCAAAGAGCACAGCCTATTTGCCTTTAGTAAATCAACCCCATTGTGTTAGCGTACCTTCAAGTAATGAAACACAGCAGGTTGAACTGAATCAGTATTGTTTACTCAAAGAATATACCAAGGGAAAGACCTTGACCCCACAGGGTATGGTTAAACACAGAAAAGTGATGTTGTTACAGCTGAATAAATGTCACACGTTAACACATTATACTTAACCTCCCTGGCGGTATGATTATTTCAGATTTTTGGTGCTGAAAGCGGTACGATTATTTTGCTTGAAAATTTGGCGTTTTACATTGTAGGCCCGTAATTCTTAGCAATAACTCACTTAAATCTGTCCAAACAAGAGTCTAGTAGACATCCCAGGTATGAAAAAGTTTGAAACATGAAATCATAAATTATAATATAATAAATAACTATACATAATTATCAGAAATAATAACATAATAGCAATAAAATTTATTCAATAATATAATCAAACCAAAAACACTGAAATTTGCTCAGCTGCAGAATTGTCGCTGTCGTCACTTTCAGTTTCTGATGATAAATTTCCCCAAAAATCAGTATCACTCAATTCTGCAAATCATTCTTATTTACTATCGGTGTTTTCTAGCTGATAAAAAAAACCACTTTTGACGTAAAGGGACACTTTTTGGTTGCTATGGACATTCTCATGTTTCCAGGCAGAAAGAATGACATATATAATATGAAAGTGCATGCAGGGCTCTGGGCAAACCACTAGGGACAAAGGGGATGTAAAATTATTTCATACAGCAATGTAATCTGTAAGATTACAGTGTACTGTATGTTTACTGTGTGTTTCACTATTTGAATTTCCCGCCGGTCTCCATCCCCGTGCGACGCGACGCTCGCAGGGAACGGAGCCCGGCACACAGAGGCATCAGGCGGAGGAACAGACACACTGACACCGCGGGAGGACATCGCTGGATCTAGGGGACGAGATGAGTAACCCAGCCTGGATCCAGCAATGCAATCCCGGGTGTGGCTCGGGGTTACCGCTAATGGTACTGAAATTCCACCCCGAGCCACACTCGGGATTACAGCCAGGGAGGTTAACGTAGATTACTTTTGTTCAAACTCAACCAGTATACTTATATAATGCTGCACCTGTGAGTGGGGCACAGGAAAGCAGAGGAATGACTTCTGCAAGTGTCAGACCACTCTGTACTGCTCACTCACACAAGAGCAGCCAGGTAGCAGATAAACTAATGCAACACCAGAAACAGTAATTATAGCAATATTACACCCCTCTTAGAGAGAGTTATTTGGTGAATGCAGCAAAAAAAAAAAAAAACTTTAGCAGGGCAAAACCCAAGTGGGGGGGAAGAATGAGAAGTATATGTAGTCCAGTGTACCATTGCTTGACAGTTCAATTGGTCTTCAGCTAGCTCTCTGTTGTTTTAATGATATGAAACAAGTAATGGCTGATGAACAATGCTAATCCAAGGAAATAAAATATCAGAACAGCACTCTTTCTGTATAGGAACAGTATAATCTTCACAGTGATCACTGACTTGCTAGATTAAACTTGGCAAAACTACAAGCAGCAGCAGACTAATACAGAGTATGGATGTCTGTGTATAGTGTCCACGCTCTAGGTGTATGAATAAACCTCCTTTTATATCAAAGATGTTAATAGCTGCAGAGAAGTAATGCTGTCTATACACAGTATCTGTTAAGATGGGTTTTCACACGCTTACCACACAGGAAGAGAAGATGTAGCTGCTCTAGATAACAGGGATGAGGATGATGTTAATCTCTCTGGTATGTTGCTCCTGGAATGGTTTCTGGCCTCCACCGTCTCACACTATGGATCTGTTGCTCCTGTGGGGTGCATGGAACAGGAAGAGGCCCCACCTGTAGTAAGGCAGGATTCTCAAGCTGCTCACAGCTGTCCTTCGGGGTATCTGGGTTGATGAGACTGTAAAAGCAGGCTGCGACTCCACCGCTTCTAGCACAGATTCCCTGCATACAGATTCATGCAGGTCCAGAGAGAGCGTGTCAGGCCCAAAGCCTCTGTTCTTATAGTCTCTTCCATGAGGCTCCTCTTCTCCCAAAAAAATCTCCTTCTCCTATCAGCCGGCTGGGAGCTGTAGTTTCTTACCAACACAGCCAGGGGGCAAATCCTTGCAAGTACATACATGTCCATAGACAATCTCAATCTCTATCTGAGTCACAAGTCAGCCAAACTGGAACACTAGGGGAAAAAAGTGCATTATGATTAATGGTAAAAAATATCTTCTGGATGCCGGGGATGGGAATACCCAGCTCCTGGCTACAGATGCAATTGTCATCATAATGGCTAGGAACCCTCTCTACCTGCCCAATGTTTCATTTATGTTGTGTAATGGCACTGCAGTAGGAAGTGTGTGGATACCATGCTGCAACTGAAGAAATCAGGCACCGTACTGAACAAAAAGAATCCCTTACCTGTTCTCTATGTTGCCAACAGTTACTTTAAAACCCAACTCCAGGCCCCAGGCTCCAAAGGTTCCTCCCCTGAGGTCCTTCCATTGGTATTTTATGCTATTTTTTTAAACGTACCTTTTTCAGTGTCTTCTGGATGGTTACTTATCACCCCAAGTCCTCTGATTCTCCCAAAATCCTCCAGTGATTGTCATTGCCATCAAGATACAGAGAGCAGCAATGATTTGATCATGTTAGCGCCACTCTCTGTGTCAATACACTATTAATGAGGGGCAATGTGGTGACTCCCTCATGAGGAGGCAGGCCATGTCCTCAGTCTTCCATGCTTATTGACACTGGACATCATTCAAGACTGGAGAAATCTTGTACAGTAGCAAAAAAAGTACTGCTGGGGGACAGATCCAGATTGAAGATGAGAATTTCAACAGTTTTTTCTTTATTTTGTTCAGTGGTGGCTCATTACATTTAAAATATTACCTGAGTTGGATTTTAAGGCTGGGTTCACACTATTACGAATTAGATGCTGCTTTTTGCATGTCAGGAAATTGTGGCCGGCTCTCTATGGAACCAGTTCACACATCTCCGGAGCTGCTCTGCTGCGAATTGCACAGGAGTCCTGTGTGTTTTTTTGCTCCATTTTAGATCCGAATTCAGCCAAAAAGTTGGGCTGAAATCAGACAGGGACGCACTGGACCCCTGCTGTGTGTCGCTCTGTGCTGCGGTGCGAACCCAGCCTAAAAGATATCTAAACCCAGGAACAAAAATGTTTTCTATATAAACATACCAGTCCTGTGATGTACTGCCTACATTCATTTTTTTCAGGCTAAGAAAATTTTTTTGCATGGTACAAAGCAAATGGGGAGTATGGTGGTTAAAAGAAGAAAGAAGTAAAATGGGACAGGAAAGTATTAGGCTTCGTTCACACTAGTGCGAATTCAGATGCAACTTGAGTCACACAGAATTGCATGACAATGGGAAATCAATGGGATTGATTTACTAAAACTGGAGAGTGCAAAATCTGCTTCCAGGTTACTTTGTCAAGCTTAATTCAACACGTTGAAGTTAGAAACTCCAGTTTAATAAATCAATCCCATTTTTTCAATTGTGCCCATTCACATCAATGCAACTCAGCATGGTGCAGTTTTGGAAAAAGTTTCTTTACTACTTTAGTGTGATTTCAGCATCATTTTTGCCCTATAGAATATGCAGACCACTTGAAAGTAATGTCAAAGTTGCATCCAAGTTGCACTGCATAATTGCACTGAATGTGGGACCAAAATCTGATTGCAGCAGTGTGAACCTAGCCTTAAGGTGGGTACAAACTATAAGAAACTCGGAAGAAAAATTCTGTACGAGGCATGATCGTTCGATATTCGTATAGTGTGTACACAACTTTCGACATTTAATTTAGACTTTCCAAACGAAAATTTTTGAAGGGACAAACTACAATATTTTTCTCATACGTGGACAGTTTTCATTTACTGTTTTCTTATGATTTTCATACAAGAGAAATCGGATATGAAAGACTGCGCATGATCAGAAACAATAAAAAAAAAAAACCTTTGTCGTACAAGAATTTTCATACAATTAGTACCATCCTCAGTTTCCACTTGCTGTGAAACATCATGCAAAACAGGAAGATTGTTCGCCAGATTTTCTTACAGTGTGTACCCAGCTTTATGCTCTTATTAACTAGTTATCAACCACTCGCCGCAGTTATACTGTGGCAAGGTGTATCGGCTGAGCAAAACGCCATACCCGTACGGCGGTTCGTGCACTAACATTTGTGACCGATTGGCCAGTGGGGGAGCCAATCAGCAGGTCTGGCGGACCCTATGTCCGCGGGCCACCCGTGATTGTTCCCCGCAGTGACAGAACGGGGATCTGCCAAAGTAAACAAGGCAGATCTC
>BLSH010436096.1:302163-325040 GCA_018402905.1 Glandirana rugosa
CACAGTAGGGGACTGTCTTACCTCTAGACGGAACAAATGAAACCGTCTAGGGGCAAGACAGTGACGCCCCTTGTTAGTGCCCACCGGGCGCCTGTATCCCAGGCGGTCTGGACGACTAACCGAGGGGGTGACCGGTTAGCCAGTGTTTACAATCACGTGCTTGGCGGCATGCCCATACCGCAAAACGAGTCGGCTATGTGGAACGGTGTCATATTGACGCCGCTCACCAACTATTGATCAATTATTCTCGTATTTCGACCCATGTGTGACATTCTTTTAGACCGCTTGTTAGAAGGACAAAACGTACTACAAAGTGTCGTTCACCTTTGACTCCTACCATGATTAACATACTTTTAAGAACATGCTGTTTCCAAAAAAAAAAAAAAAAATAACAAAGACTAGTACGCGTCAGAAAGTATAGGCTAAAGAGAACATACTTTTAGTATTCTTTTGTCATTTACTTACTGCGCATGATCAGAAACAATAAAAAAAAAAAAAAAAACCTTTGTCGTACAAGAATTTTCATACAATTAGTACCATCCTCAGTTTCCACTTGCTGTGAAACATCATGCAAAACAGGAAGATTGTTCGCCAGATTTTCTTACAGTGTGTACCCAGCTTTATGCTCTTATTAACTAGTTATCAACCACTCGCCGCAGTTATACTGTGGCAAGGTGTATCGGCTGAGCAAAACGCCATACCCGTACGGCGGTTCGTGCACTAACATTTGTGACCGATTGGCCAGTGGGGGAGCCAATCAGCAGGTCTGGCGGACCCTATGTCCGCGGGCCACCCGTGATTGTTCCCCGCAGTGACAGAACGGGGATCTGCCAAAGTAAACAAGGCAGATCTCCATTCTGTCAGGGGATGACACTGAGATCTGTCTTCCTGCTAAGCAGGAAGAAGAATCTGTATGTTTCCCCAGTCACACAGTGCCCCATACAGTTAGTAATCACAAACGGCGAACACAATTAACCCCTTGATCGCCCCTGATGTTAACCCCTTCCCTGCCAGTGCCATTAGTACAATGTCAGTGCATATTTTTAGCACTGATTACTGTAATAATGTCACTGGTTCCCAAAAAAAGTATCAAAAATGTCAGTTAGGTGTCCGATCTGTCCTCCACAATGTGGCAGTCCTGCTAAAAATCACTGATAGCCGCCATTTGTAGTAAAAAAAAATAATAATAAAAATGCCATAGATCTATCCCTTATTTTGTAGATGCTATAACTTTTGCGCAAACCAATCAATATACGCTTATTGTGATTTTTTTACAATCAAAAATATGTAGAAGAATATATATTGGCCTAAACTGATGAATAAATTTGTTTTTTATAAATATTTTTTGGATATGTATTATAGCAGAAAGTAAAAAATATAGTTTTTTTTTTCAAAATTGGCGATCCTTTTTTGTTTATAGCATAAAAAATAAAAATGGCAGAGGCGATTAAATACCACCAAAAGAAAGTTCTATTTGTGGGGAAAAAAGGACATCAATTTTGTTTGGGTACAACGTCGCATGACCGCGCATTTGTCAGTTAAAACGACGCAGTGCCGTATTGCAAAAAATGGCCTGGTCATTAAGGCTACCATAGCTGAAGTGGCTAAAAAGACATAGGACAGTGAAAAGAGAGAGGGTGAGCAGCGATACCGTATGTTGATGGTGCAGCATACGTAAAAGACATAAAGGAAAAAAGGTAGAGGATAGGCAGGATTCAAGAATTCAAAGTATTTTGCTGGTATAGTATTTTGTTAATGACAAAGGGTCATCTTAGGTTACATTTTTACCAAGAAATGGAGATTCATTTATAAGATAAATTACACCACGTCTCAAGGAAATACACTGTAGGAATAGGACAATAGACTTTTTGCTCTCTCTTTCATTTGTTTTGTCTGTAAGATCATTTTTCAAAGCCACACAACTTTAAAATCATTAGTAAATGTGAAGATAATGGACCAAATTTATGGAACCACAAAGATGCATACGTTTTGATGGGAAAAAAAAAGTACAGGGCAGCTTTGGCAGTTCCTCTGCCATAGATTTTCACCTCAGAGACTTTAATAAAATATCCTTCATGCTTCAGTGTTTCAGCAAGAAGGCAAGCAAGCAGTTGTCATATCTAATTTGCCCTTGACCATCTAAGACTAATATCTCTTGGTACACCATTGATCTTAAAACATGAGCAAGTGCAGCCTGCATCTTTGCTTTCCCCTGCCTCTGCAAAACAGCATTGCTGCAGTTCGAGAACCACATTGTTTTCACATTCTCATTCACAGTGATGACACCTCATCATTAGCTGTGCTCTGGTTAATATCCCATACATACTGTGGAAGTGTAAATATGATTTGTGATTTAGTGAGGTATTTTAAGGTAATGGAGGTATTAGGAATATATAATATATATATATATATATATATATATATATATATATATAAATATTCGCTGAAGGGTCACATTCAGTTTTTTTGCCTTCAGTGCTAAGCTCTGTGAATTAATTTAGTTTCACCTTAAAATAAAAACAGAGCAACTAATAAAGACATGGACAGAATAGACCTCTACCTTTCACACTTGCTGAAAACCTGCAAGTGTCTACCTATCTATCTATCTATCTATCTATCTATCTATCTATCTATCTATCTATCTATCTACACTATATTGCCAAATGTATTGGGATGCCTGCCTTTACACGCACAAATTTAATAGCATCCCAGTCATAATCCGTAGGGTTCCAGTTCAAGGACTCTGTTCAGACCAGTCAAGTTCTTCCATCCCAAACTCACTCATCCATGTCTTTATGGAACTTGCTTTGTGCACTGGTCCAAATGATTTGGTGGAGGGGGGATTATGGTTTGGGGATGTTTTGCAGCGGTTGGGCTTGGCCCCTTAGTTTCAGTGAAGGGAACTCTTAAAACATCAGACATCAGCATACCAAGACATTTTGTTCAATTTCAAGCTCCCAACTTTTCTGGAAACAGTTTGAGGTGGCCCCTTACTGTTCCAACATGATGGGTGCACAAAGAAAGATCCATGAAGACATGGATGAATGAGTTTGGGGTTGAGCAACTAGACTGGCCTACACAGTCCTGACCTTAACCCAATGGAACACCTTTGGGATGAATTAGAGCGGAGACTGCAAGCCAGGCCTTCTCGTCCTAACCTCACAAATGCGCCTCTGGAAGAATGGTCAAACATTCCCATAAACACACTCCTAAACCTTGTGGACAGCCTTCCCAGAAGAGTTGAAGCTGTTATAGCTGGTTATAGGGTGGGCCAACTCAATATTGAACCTTACGGACTAAGACTAGGATGCCATTAACGTTCATGTGCGTGTAACGGCAGACATCCCAATACTATTGGCAATATAGTGTATCTCTGCACTGGCATACTCTATCCATGCCATCCCCACACCCTTTGCATTGAAATAAGCTAGTTTTTAAATTAACTTGGTTGACCCTGCAAGGTTTTAAAGCTAATCTCTTAGCACACTTAAACCCCTTCCACCCCTCCATGCTACTCTTCTCAGTCTACTGTCACATGTTCCTCCTCCACATCTTTTGCAAGATGACAAACAGAAAACATTTGAAAGGTAGTAAAGAAGACTGAACTAACCCTTCCAGAGTCGGTCCTCTTTCATTTTTGTTTTTATTATTTATTTTATGGATGAAGTGCTGAATTCTCTTGTTTAATGAACCCTATATCAGCCAAAAACCGGGATGGTGACAAATGGGCAACACCAGTACAAAAATGCATACTTATTCTCATGCTTCTGTAGTAACACGACCTCAAATAACACTTCCACGACTGAAATGCCTGTTAACAGTGTAGGCAGTGGAGTCAAAATCCAAGACAAGAAGCCAAATCTAGCCATCTACAAATTTTATACTGTAGTTCTTTTGCCATATATGTCTGTGAAAGACATGTTGGGGTTTCTAAAAACTTTAGCACTACATTTTTTTAAAATGTGTTATTCATTTTTCTAAGCTTAACTATAAGGCCCCCATTCACACCTGAGCAATTTTATGCTTGGAGCTTGTAGCTCTAATATGCTCAACAAGCCAAATCCCAGTCATTTCAATGGCCCCTGTTCCCATCTGAGCATTCTGTCGCCTGAAGCAAAACGTCTGTTGCTAAAAAAAAGTACATGAGCTCCTTTTTGGCAGATTACAAGTATTTTTGGCCCTATAGACTTCAACAGAAATGCCTGACTTGAGTGTTTTAAGAGCGCTCTACAAGCGTTTTTTGCTCAAATAGCAGCTGTCCACCCCTAATTTTCTTCCCCCCCAGTGCATTCTATTGCCTAAACAAAAAAAGTCTGAAGCTGTAAAATGCTTGTAATATGCTTCTAAAACCCTTGAAAATGCTTGAAAAAGTAGCAGAAATGCTTTAAAAAAACGCCCAAAAAAAAAAAAAACAAGTAAATTGCTACACTCATATGTGAATGGTGCCTAAGGAAGAAAACAAAAGGAGATGTGTATTTATTAGGGATGGGTCCAATGTTCAAGTCGAACGTAAGTTCGACTCAAACATAGGGCATTCGCTTGTTCGCCAAATCCCGAACATTATGAGGCGTTCGTGGCAAATTTGAGTGCCGTGGAACGCTCCATAATGCACTGCGAGATCGCAGTGCATTGACATCTTATGATTGGCCAAAGCATGCACCTGACCTGCATGCTTTGGCCAATCACAGCACACTCTGCTGCAAGAGCTATGATTGGCCAAAGGCAGGGTGCCTTTGGCCAGTCATGGCTCAGGGGACAAAGTCCACGCCCCACACTATATAAGGCTGCTTACACAGTGGCCGTATATAGTGTGTAGTAATGCGGAGAACTAGAGAGAGATTAGGCAGTTTAGTTAGTGGATAGAGCGCATAGTCAGTGTAGTATATATACAGAATGCAGGCAGTGTAGAATATACATTACAGTGTAGTGTATATTACAGTGCAGGCAGTGTGTTAATATATAGAGTATATATACAGCCTAATATATATATATATATATACACACTCTGCATTCTGTGTAGACTATATATACAGTGCATTCAGTGTAGACTATATATACAGTGCATTCAGTGTAAATGATATATATAGTCAGTGCAGGCAGTGTATCAATATATATATATATATATATATATATATATAAAGCCTAGTATATATAACATATATACTCTGCATTCCGTGTAGACTATATAGACAGTGCATTCGGCCGTGTACAATATATAATAAACTTCAGGCGGTGTATTAATATATTTATATATACAGCCTAGTATATATATATATATATATATATATATATATATATATATATATATATACACTGCACCTGTTTGACTGGGGCATGTAATTACAATTTTATATAGTTCAGTCCCTGTAGTATATATAATACAGTTCAGAGTATATAGTGCAATCCATATAGTACATATATATTAAAGTTCAGAGTATATAGTGCAGTCTGCATAGTATATATAATGCAGTTCAGAGTATATAGTGCAGTCCGTATAATATATATATATATCAGTTCAGAGTATATAGTGCAGTCAGTATAGTATATATAATGCAGTTCAGAGTATATAGCGCAGTCATTTTAATATATATAATACAGCGGAGAATATATGAATATATAGTACAGTCAGTGTAGTATATATAACACAGCGTATTGAAGTGGTTAAGGGGAACCCTGTGGCAAAATGTAAAAAAAAATGGTGTGGGGGTCCCCCCAAAATCCATACCAGGCCGTTCAGGTCTAGTATGGATTTTAAGGGGAACGCCATGCCAAAATTAAAAAAAAAATGACATTGGGGTCCCCCCCAAAATCCATGCCCTTACCCGAGCATGCAACCTGGCAGGTCAGGATAGGGAGGGATGAGCAAGCGTCCCCGCTTCCTGAACCATACCAGGCCACATGCCCTCAACATGGGGAGGGTGCTTTGGGGTCTCCCCCAAAGTACCTTTTCCCCATGTTGATGGGGACAAGGGCCTCTTCCCGATAACCCTGGGCTGTGGTTGTCGGGGTCTGTGCGTGGGGGGCTTATCGGAATCTGGAAGCCCCCCAGATCCCAACCCCCTTATGTGATTGAGTATGGGGTTTTCACCAAAAAAGCTGTGAAATATAAAAAAGAACAAGAGCTGGTTTTTGACAAGTCCTTTATTTAAAAAAATAGCTCTGTCTTCTCCCCCAGCCATCTTCTAATGGTGCTGTCTCTCCTGGTGCCGTCTTCTCCCCAAGCCATCTTCTCCCATGCCGCTGTCTTTGGATAAGGGTCTGGTATGGATTTTGGGGGGACCCCCATGTAAATTTTTTTTATATTTTGGCATGGAGTTCCCCTTAAAATCGATACCAGACCCAAAGGGCCTGGTATGGACTGGGGGGACCCTACTCTGTTTTTTTCCTTGATTTTTTTATCCATATTGCCAGGAGCCGGCAATACATTACAGCTGCGAGCAAGTTTAAATTACTTTTTTCCTTTAGAAATGTCATTTTGCTGCGGCACTGTTCTAAACATCACACAGATGTGCCACTTTACAGGCAGACTTAGGGGACCCCCAGGCACGATATTTAAAGGAATATTTTATTGGTATTTTTTCACTTTAATCATTATTAAAATCACTGCTCCTGCATTGATACATGTTCCCTAGGGCAGTACCCAGGTCTCCATACACTTTTTTATGGCAATAGCTTGCATATAAGCCTTTTAAATGATTTTTCTTTAATAGGGTTTGCATGTTTGCACAAATTTTTTGCCTGTTTGCGGTGTTCTGGTGCAAACTGAACCAGGGGGGTGTTTGCCCCATCCCTAGTATTTATTATTATTAACAATTGTAGCAGTGGTTAGTAGTAAAACGTATATAGTAAATAGCAGTATGAATGCTCAGATTACTGAGTAATGATAACATCTGGCTTGCTGTCACATTGAAGTTGTTGAACGTGTGCATGGCATTTGAATTGAAATCACATTGCATGCTGTTTCTGCCTTCTTCTGTATAATTGATTGAGAGTAGCCAGTGACTGTGAAAAATTAGCTGTGGAATATCTAGAACTGTCATAGCAGTGTTTAACATTGTTGGGGTCAAAATCATTAGTGATGATGTGTTCTAAAGATGATTTTATCTGGAGTCACCAAGCCATTTATCAGAATGAATGAATGGAAAAACCTGAGTACCTGTGTTGCTGTGAGCAACCTGACATGTCTTAGTGGTCATATTTGCAGCTGAACTTTAATGAAACAGTAAATTTGGGATAGCGGGTTGGCAAGCCCAGATTGCGGGTTGTCGACCTGCTATCCCAGAGCATTAGTGTTGTAGATGGAGCTGGTGGTAGAGGAAGCATGCAGCTGCAGAGGGTGCAGAGCCACATAATCAATGCTTCCGCTACAGTGCCGACTCCTGTCTCAGGCGGAGTGATACCAAATGCACTCCGCCTCGGACAGCAACATTTCTACAGCCGGGACCTGCTGATATCTGCAGAAAGGGCAATTCCTGGATATCAGAAAGCAAAGGATCATGAAATTAAAGACCAGTTTATATACAGTATACACAGCAATGGGCATACCTGTTCTTCTTCAGTGCTCCTGTGGGTTAGCTGCATTGAGCCACAGACTGCTATTATTACCTGCAGTAATCTGAAAGTGCACCAAAACTCCTAAATGCAAGAGTTTTGGTGTGCTTTCAGGAAGTGCACCACACCTGCAAGATATAATAGAAGTCTATGAAAAAGTGCTAACCCACGGGTGCACTGCGCTGCACCCACGGTGTGGGTAAACTGCAGCACATCAGTGTGAAAGCAGCCTTATAGGAGGCACAGGATTGTAAGGGCTTGTTTACATTTGCAGTTTGAGAGTTCATTGTGTCCCACGACCAGTTACCAATTCACTTAAATGCCCTCTCAAAAGATTGAGCACCCCTGACCTACGCTATCCTAATCTGATGATGTATGTATTTATCCACTACTAGACCTTGCTACTGGCTTATCTATATGTGTGAGTGATAGCAGATATTCATAGATGACACTCTAAATGTTGCATTATTGGGGGACTTAGCTATGCAGGTTCTGTAAATGTCAGAGTAACAATGACTGTATCCTTTCAGCAGAGGTGAAGTCACTGTGGCTGTCTGAATACAAGATCTAGCAACGAAGATTTCACCATAAACCTGCTTAGAGTGGATGGGGAAGTTGGGTGACTTCTCTTGTTTAGTCCTGTGGGCTGTAAATCTCAGGTCTAATACAACTACTATATAGAATATGTATTTATACAACTCCCATACAGAGTATACAGTATATTTCAACTGTGTATTTTGTTTTCTGCCTTGAGTACAGCTTTAAACATTGTTTTGTCATTGGAAATAATGGTAAATGCTGTAGTTATATTTCATGAGGCTAACTTTAGTGCTGCTTACACCTTATCTGTGTTACTTAATAAACCTGCCATACACAGGAGAAGGTGTGTGTAAAGCATACTTATTGTAATGTACTAAGAATGGGACTTGTACTGAAATCTATATTGCAATATAGACCTTCCATCACACACATTAAAGCCCAACTGTGGGAAACTGAAAATGGTCCCTTGCAGTGCTGCTGCACCCACACTGAAAAGGGTACTTGCGCATTTAGATGTAGGAGATTTGAAAATATACCTACCCAATCCTCTGCTCCTCTGGGCTGCTAGACCAGTCTAGCATCCAGTCTACCCTACACTTCAGCAGTCTTAGATGTTGACATCATTAAGACCAATGCAAAATCCATAGACCTGCATTGGGTGTGATGATCCTGAGGGACAGTCCGCTACTGGAGCATGGGGGAGCACCACCTGCTAGGGGAGCAGAGGATCAAGTAAGCTACAGTGCTTTTCTTCTCCTCTAGACTAAATGAGCAGTTCACCTATGCACTGCAGGTGCAGCCCTACTGCAAGTAATAATTTTCAAATTTCCCAGAGTTAGGCTTTACATTTTTGTAATACAAGAGCTTTATGGGAGCACTTTATTTTTTCATAATTTTAACTGTTTATTCAATGTTTTAGCTTTTTGTTTTGGCTTTAAAATATAAAACTGGTTCAGTCTGTGTTTCCCCTGTGTCAATGTTGTAGCCTGCATTCTCCTATTACATGTTGCAGCCCTGAAATCTGTGGATCCACACATTATCCATCACCATTTGGCACCATATTTTTCTGCTGCATTTGCATAGTTTATAACTTAAGAAGGCTGGCAATCACATACTCCCTATTTTTAAAAGGTTTTAACCCAAGCCCCCATAAGTCAAGAAGCCCTTGTATGTGATTTTCATTTACCAATTTACACAAAAGTGTTGTTATTTCACAGTGTGTCAGTGGACTTGAAACTATTTTATTTTTTGTTATGGAAACATGCATCTTTAAATTATAACAAAATATATTTTTATTTTGCAGTGAATTTTTATAACTTTGAAATTCTTCGCGCCATCGGGAAAGGAAGCTTTGGAAAGGTGAATGCTTTTTAATTGCAATGATTTTGTTTACAGAAAATATAAAGCAGGTTATACAGTATATATTTCATATCATACGCTCATTGCCTGTTTGTACCTGCATTGCTATTCCAGAAAATGGCCACTTTTAAAAAATTGCAAACATAGCACTGAACCAGTCTTGGGACAGTCTTAGCGGGTAAAATTTAATTTTCCTTTGGTCATTTTCTGGCAAATGCACATTTCTCAGCTAGGTACACAGAATTGTGTTTATGAGTTAGATGGAGTGAAGTCTGAGGAAGGAAGTCAGTTTCCTGATGGGCAGATGACATTTCACAGCAAGACACAGAAAAAGAACTCTCAGGAATTGCCCTAACGATACCTTACTCTGTATGTAAAAACTTGAGAGTGCAAAATCTGGTGCAGCTCTGCATTTAGTAGAAACCAAAAGCTTAACCACTTCAGCCCCCGAAGGATTTTACACTTTAGGACCAGAGCACTTTTTGCGATTTGGCACTACGTCGCTTTAACTGACAATTGCGTGGTCGTGTGACGTTGTACCCAAACAAAATTTGCGTCCTTTTTTCCCCACAAATAGAGCTTTCTTGTGGTGGTATTTGATCGTCTCTGCATCATTTCTGATTTCTGCTATAAACAAAAGAAGAGCGACAATTTTGCAAAAAAAAAAAACAAATTTCTTACTTTTGGCTAAAATGCAAATCCCCAAAAAATATATAAAAAAACATTTTTCCATCGGTTTTGGCTGATTTATATTCTTCCTCATATTTTTGGTAAAAAAAAACGCATTCGGCGTTTATTGATTGGTTTGATTGGTTTGCGCAAGAGTTGCCGCGTTTACGGATGATGAGAATTCATTACTGCAGGGGGCGCTCTAAGGGTTAACTGTGTTCCCTGGGCGTGTTCTAACTGTATGGGGGCTGCCCTGGCTGGGGAAAGGGGATGATCACGGCTTCCATATACAGGAAGCCTGTGATCATCGCCCTTCCCCCTCTATGAGAATGGAGATCTGTGTTACACGGACCTCCGTTCTCTCACTGCGAGGGGGCCATCGCGGGTAGCTGGCGGCAATCGAGTCCACCGCACCCGCTCCCTGCCCCCCCCGGACACAGTGAGCACGCGAGCGCACCTCCGGCGGCGCGCGCTCACAGCACTAGTTATCACAGCCGCTGTCGTATGACGGCGGTTTGCGATAACGAGCCACTCTGTTGCCGTCAGACTGCAGTTCGCGGTCGGCACGTGGTTAACTGAACATTGGCTACCATGCACAGCTGCACCAGATTTTGCAATCTCCAGTTTTAGTAAATCAACCCCCCCCCCCAAAAAAAAATAATAATTACATGTTGCAGGTTACCATTCCATAAGTTGGTCATACATGGAGTAAATTGCAACCAGTTCTTGATGAACTAGCAGAAATCTGCTCAGTGAGCTTCCTCCCACCTGACATCCCTCAAATAAATAATCAGGGAGCCAAATGGAAAAATGGACAGCATCCAATCAGATGCAGGCACTGTTAGGGTATTTTAATGTCAAAATACAATAGCCGCAGTGGGAAATTCATCCATCCACCCTGTGCACAGAGAAATCCGTCAAAATTGTTCCATTCAGCCTACATTATCTCTATGTGTTGCACCCTCCTGGCATAGGATGCTAGATAAATCTAGCTTTTGGATCGTTCTTTATTCAGGGGAGCAGTGATCATTTGATCTGGTCTGCTCATGGTTTCATAAGCTGGGAGTAAGATTGTTTCCCTCTGCCTCTGGGAGAAGCTTCCAAAACATAGGGAATGAAATTCTAAGAAACTGGCTTGAATATTTACTATGCCCTAGCCAATCCTTGAGAAGGTGTGCACACAGGAAAGGTTCTGAGAGCTTCATGGGGCTGCTTGCCTTTGAACCACCTATGGACTGAGTTGCTGTTCTGCTGGGTCTCGGCTGTGGCAGGGTTAGAGACCTGGGACTAACCTGGAACTGGATGTAAAATTCTTTACAAGGGGATTGGGTCTGGAAAGATAGTTTCACTCACTAGACCATGTCCGGAGGAAACTGGAAGGAGGCAGCTGCCCTGAGGACTTATGAGAAAAACACTGACTGATCCCTTTGACTGTGCAGCACCCTAGAATTGCACTGGTCCCCTATAGCTGCGCTGTTGTGCAGGGCAACTAAATGTCAGAGACTTGTCTCATGGTCTCCAGCTGTGAGGCCTTAGAGTGTTCTGAATCAACCTCTTGGTCCCCAGCTGTGAGAGTTCATACTGTGCTATCTTTACAAAGAGAAGAGGGTCCTATGACTAATGTTTCTGAGGGTTTTGGAGTATCCTATGCCCCATTGCCTCTTCTGTTACAAGCTCTGCAAGCAATAAATCACAAAAGACAATCGCTAGACTGTTTATTGAAGCTGGAATGAATTAATTCTTGTTTGGTGACTGGTGGACACTTTAGTGTTTGGGAAAGAACCAGTTAAATTCAGCAGCCTTTGCAGGGGTAGTGCTGCATCTGTATTTAACCACTTCAATACCAGGCACTTACCTCCCCTTACTGCCCAGACCAATTTTCAGCTTTCAGCGCTGTCACATGTTGAATGACAATTGCGCGGTCATGCGACGCTGTACCCAAACAAAATTTTTATCCTTTTGTTCCCACAAATCAAGCTTTCTTTTGGTGGTATTTAATCGCCACTGGGGTTTTTATTTTTTGCGCTACAAATAAAAAAGGCTGAAGTTTTTGTTTTTGTTTCTCTCACAAAACTTTGTAAATAAGTAATTTCCTCCATCACTGATGGGCAATAATGAGGCTACACTGATGGGCACTGATGATGTGGTACTGATTGGCACTGATGAGGTGGCACTGATAAGCAGCAATTATGAGCACGGATAGGTGGCACTGATAAACAGCACTGATGGGCACTCAAAGGCGGCAATGATGGGCACTCATAGGCGGCACTGATGGGCACTGATAGGTGGCCCTGATAGGTGTCACTGATGGGGGCACTGATAGGTGGCACTGGTGGGCACTGATAAGTGGCACGGTTGGGCGCTGATAGGCGGCAGTGCTATTTGGCATTTTTTTGGTGCATCCCTGGTGGTCTTGGGTGGCATCAGAGATCGGCCATCCCTGTTGGGCACTGTGCCTCTTACCTGGTGGTGTAAGGTGGGCTCCCTGTTGATCAGGGTGGGCTTGTCTGGTGGTCTCCCTGGTGGTCCTGGGTGGGCTTTCCCTGGTGGTCCTGGATGGGCTCCCTGGTGGTCCTGGGTGGCGATCCTAGGGGGGGGCTGCACTGATAAACAATTAGTGCAGACCCCCCCCATCAGGAGAGCCACCGATCGGCTCTCCTCTACTCGTGTCTGCAGACGCGAGTAGAGGAAAAGCCGATAAATGGCTCTTCCTGTTTACACTGTGACCAGCCGTGATTGGTCACGGCTGATCACGTGGTAAAGAGCTTCCGTCCGAGATTGGTAATGTGGTGTGTCAGACTGACATACCGCATCACTGATCACCGTGATGCGCACCCCCGTGGGTGCGCGATCGCGGGTTATCCTGCAAGACTTCAATAGACATCTGGCCAGGATAATGAATAATGCAGTTAATGCAATTACAGCTTTGAAAGCTGGTTAACCACTTCCCGCCCAGCCTATAGATACACGATGGCTGGGCGGGAAGTGGTTAACCAGCTTTCAAAGTGGTAACTGCATTAATCCTTATTTCAGCAAGTACAGAAAATACCTGTTAAATCCACTAGAAATGTGGACTTGTCACTTCCAAAAAACCTTATAATTATTGTGTAAAATGCTAATGCCAGTTCTCTTAACTACCACATTTAAAGTGCAGCCTGTGTGACAATCATGGCTACCTATGTAAAACAGTAGATAAGTTAACGTAGCCATGAAGGGACAGGAAGTTTATAATTGGCAGGGAGGGTTACTGGGTGAAAATAAAGGGAAAAAAAAGCTAAAATAAAATGAATTGATACAGCCACTACATTGAAGGACTGTAAGCTTCAATATATTACATTTTTGTTTTGGGATTTAAATACGCTGTAACCCTTTTGCTGCCAGCGCCATATTTGCATTTTTTGCACACATGTTTAAAAAATAATTTAGGCCTGAAGAATATATAAAACCCCCATACATTATACAGTGGGGGAAAATCATTATTTGATCTCCTGCAGAATTGTAAGTTTGCCCACTTTCAAAGAAATGAAGGGTCTATAATTTTTCTCATAGGTGTATTTTAAATGATAGAGAAAAAATATCAAGCAAAATCCAGAAAAAAACACATGATACAAATGTTATAAATTGAGTTGCAACAATAATTCTCATTATGTGCTCATGTGGTACACAGATTAGTGCTGTCAATTTAAGAAGGTGCTCCTGATGACAACTTGTTATGTGTAAAAAAGACACCTGTCCACAGAATCTCTTTCTTCCATTCAAACCCACCATCATGAGCAAGAATGCAATCCCTAGAGTCAAGCATGGAGGTGGAAGTAGTATGCTTTGGAGCTGTTTCTCTTCTAAAGTTACAGGCCGACTTTGCCGCATTGAGGGGACAATGGACAGGGTCATGTATTGTAAAATCTTGTATGGGAACCTTCTTCCTGCATCTAGAACACTGAAGATGGGTCGTGAATGGGTCTTCTAGGATGACAATGATCCAAAACATACCACCAAGGCAACAAAGTAGTGGTTTAAGAAGAAGCACATTAAGGTCATGGACTGGCCTAGTCCTATAGAAAATTTATGGAGGGAGCTGAAACTTTGAGTGGCCAAGTGGCAGCCAAGAAACCTTAAGGATTTAGAGAAGATCTGTAAAGAAGAGTGGACGAAAATCCCTCCTAAGATGTGTGCAAACCTGGTAACCAACTACAAGAAATGTCTTACCTCTGTGCTTGCCAACAAGGGTTTTATCCACCAAGTACAATCATGTATTGCATGGGGATCAAATACATATTTTACTCACTGAACTGCAACTCAATGTATAACATTTATATCACGTGTTTTTTCTGGATTTTTTGTTGATCTTCTGTCTCTCTTATTTAAAATACACCTATAATGAAAATTATAGACCCTTCATTTCTTTGTAAGTGGGCAAACGTACACAATCTGCAGGGGATCAAATAATTATTTTCCCCACTGTATATATTCTGACATCAGACACCCTATAGAATAAAATAATATTAGTTCCAATTTTTTTGTACAACAATATTAGCACAATAGTTTACAAAATGCAAAATTTCAGTAAAAAATACACTAAAGTGAATTTTAAGGCACATAAATGCAATATATTACCAATTTTTTTGGGTAAAATATAAAACATGAAGTAAAATATAAAAATAAGTAGAAACCCCACATGTCAAGTCTTAAAATTGCATGCCCCTAAACGACATCTAACTTCAGTATGCTATATTTTCCATATGTGACACTTTAAAAGCCCTACAGGTTATCATTTTCATTTTTCATTATTTCATCAACAATGAATAATGGGCCTAGAATTATTGCTCTCACTCCGGTGTTTGCATTGATATGTAACATGTGTATCACAATCAATGTTTTTGTGCATTGATGCCCCTGATGCATGCATTTACGTTTGTATATGCGTGTATGTGGGGGTGGCTAAAAAATCAAAGTGAGGGGATTTTAAGCGTTGGGGTATAGCTTTGATTCCTTTCATTTTTGAAACTTTTTTTTTCCTCATATAGGGGACAAAGAGTCCCCTTTGTGATTCATTTTTGGTGAATCTAAAAGACCCCTGATATCTCACTTGCCCGCCAATGAATCTAATCGAATGCAGTGCATCAGTTTCTTCTCTAACCGGTATGGTCAGTGGCCAGTAACAGGGGCGTTTTATATGTCACATTTTGATCAGTAACAGGAAGTGGAGATCAGTGAAAGGACGTTCTCTGATCTACCTCCCTTTTACCTGGCAGCACCGGCAATGCTGGTCCCGGTTGTGCATATGGGCACAGAGACTGGGAAACATAGTGGAGACATGCGTGTGACTGAGGCATTTATTAGCAGGGTGTGTAGAAATGATCTGGCATCTGCAGAGCCACCGGATCACTTACATCTGAAGGCCAACAGTCGTTTGTGAGATTAACATGCAGTTCTGGTGGCTGCAGCCATCGGGAGTATGTGTAAATCGAGTATGTGTCCATTTGTAGGCACTTTAATAGGTACAGATTTGAGGGGTTTTTTTAAGAATGTATTTAGCTATTTATAATAGGTATATGTTATAGTGGAAATTAGTGTTCTTCTAATTTCACAATTACATTACAGCTTGTATCATTGTAAACATTTTATTACAATAATAAACATATACATGCAATGCTTACCTACTCTGAGCAATGTTATTGCACAGAGCTTAAACCTATATGATCATTCACGAGTGCAAAATATAACAGTATCTATCTGAAAATAAATCTCCACATAAATTTGCAAATAATTAGATGAGGGTTACGCACTGTCTAGTATAAATTTATGCCCTCTGATTTTTTGTTTTTTGCAACTCCAACTATAAAGGAAGTTTGAACTGTAACTTCACAAATACTGTATATGTGGCGCTGTTGCATTCGGCAAGGGGGGGGGGGGGGCCCAGAGAGCCGGCTGGGGACCCGAGAAGAGGAGGATCGGGGCTGCCCTGAGCAAAACCACTGCACAGAGCAGGTAAGTATAACATGTTTGTTACTTTTTTTTAAGTATTTTTTTTCCTTTACAATCACATTATTTGTATTGTATTTGCTTATAATTTAAATTAGGGCTGTTAGTAAGCTTTCTTTTTATTTCCAGGTATGCATTGTTCAGAAAAATGATACCAAGAAAATGTATGCAATGAAATACATGAACAAACAGAAATGTGTGGAGCGCAATGAAGTGAGAAATGTGTTTAAAGAACTGCAGATCATGCAAGGCTTGGAGCATCCGTTCCTGGTCAACCTCTGGTGAGTAATTTATTGCTTGCTAGGACTGTGGTCAATGCCACTTTCATCATATGTATTACCTTCTAAACTACTGAATTATACTGCTTTGTGTAGCTCTGTAGCAGACTTTAACAAAGTTCCTCCAGAGTTTTGTAGGGGTTCCTTGAGCAGTGAGCAATTTCTGCCTTTCGGATACATTAACACTGATACCAATGAACATTCTAGCCCTCTGTAAGAAGCCGTGTGGGGCGATGTTCTAACTGAGCCCTAATGTAAGGAGCATTCTTTTCACTCACCACCAATGTAAGGGTGCCTTCTCCCACTGACCATCAGACTAAGGGGGCCCTTCTCCACTGACCACCAATCTAATGGACACATCACTCACCACCAGTATTTCACTAACTTTACTGAGAGCATTGTTCCAATTGGCTATCAGTGTAAGAGGGCATATTTCCACTGACCACTAATGTGAGGATACACTTCAATTTCCATGGCATGTGTTTCTTTTTTTTTTACATTTTTATAATGTGCTTCACTTCATTATAATTACTGCTATAATAAGAAAGAATATTAGAACAGGTGTAAATTAAAGCCAGCACTAAACAATTTAATCCCTATAGGGTTCAAGCTTTTATAGCTATTTCAAAATGTTACACTGCTTTCCAGATAAACAGAAGCTAGTGTTCATACTAGTGCAGTAGGATGTATTTGTTACCTTTCCCAACCATGGTTCATCGCAAGACTACTGTGTTTTAAGGGAATGTGTACTTCTTTGATAATTATAACATATTATTTCTTATTTATTTTATTCATTTGGTTAGGACTAACATATGGCATTTACTGTAATTTTCTTTTTTAAAGTTGGGTATCTATGCTCCTTTGTTGTAAAAGGCTTCTTGTTTACAGACCTCAATAACTCATGTTTTTGACTCTTACCGAGTCTTACCTGATAGCTCAGTCAGAGGTTTAGGTCAAAGCATGCAGTCATGAACTAATTATTTGAAAAAAAAAATATTAAATACAGTTTAAAAACTTAATGAAGACTGGCATACTACCTGTATATTGTTCTATTCTCTTGTCTACCTATGTGAACTTCCATTTCCTGTCATTGTGTAAATTTGTTACGTGGCAAACTAAGAGATAGTTTTGTCAGTGTCAAAGAGTGCCTGATTCTCTATAACAAATGTATTGAAAAGATTGGAGCGCAACACCATATTTTATTCTGTTATCTTTCCAAACACCTGCATGACCTGCATACGCCAATTAGCTTACAACTTACAGGACAGCATCCCCCACCCTATGCTTATTGTTCTAACAGCCCTGCTGAAGGGAGAGTGTTGAGTTCCTAAAATACATTGACTTTTGTTGCAGAATAAATCCTGGAGATGAGCACAAGAGGAGGTGAAACAGGGTTAGAAAGCAGGAGGTCTTGGGAGTAATGAGGAGGATTTGTCAAGAATATTTGTGTAATTTGTTAAGAAGGGTGAATTTTGGAAATGTTGCAAGTAAGTTTTCAACAGTGATTGGATGTGTGTCCGAAAGGAGAGGTACGAGTCCATAATTACTATTAGTGCCCTAGATTGAGGGGAGTGCCTGACTGCAGTGCTGCTGATCTCAAAAGAGAAATTGAGGGAGAGGCCATGGGGGGTGGAAATATTAAGTTAGTTTGAAGAAGTGGTTTGACATCCATGCAGTGCGTGAGGGGGCAAAAGGAGTGAACTGAGAAATAGAGAGATAGATTTAGATGTCGTCAGCATATAGGTGGTACTGGAACTGACCCAGAGAGGAGGTGTAGTTAGAAAATAGAGGGGCCCAATGACGGAGCCTTGGGGGACCCCAAAGAAAAGATGAAGAGGAGGAGGGGACACTGAAGGTGCACTGAGATAGGTAGGAGTAAAACCAGAAAAGAGCAGAGTCTTGGAAGTTGAGGTAGTGACATTTTTTCTGAGGAGAAGCGGGTAGTAAATCATATCAAAGGCAGCAGAAATGTCTAACAGTATGATTACGGAGTAGTGGCCATTGGTTTTGGCAGTACTGCAGGAGAAGGCTTGATTGAATGGGGTTGAGAAGGTTGTTTACAGTGAGGTGGTATTCTCAGTTATAGACTAGTTGTAGTCTGGCAGTAAGATGAATAGGAGCAGAGAGAGGAGTAGTAAAATGTTTGGAGAGGAAGGGGGTGACCATTGTATGTTTTGGAGTGGTTTCCTCAGTTATTGCAGGGCTTCCTCTTCACCTCAGCAAGTCAGTGGAAGCCTTGTATTGATTGAGTAAAATACAATGCTTCTGAATGGTTGAGAAGCAGTACAGAGGCAGGTCCTAGATTTTTCTGGGGCGGGTTTTGTATGATGTATAATCTTCCGTTGTTTTGTTATATGCCATAATCAATCAAGAGCATGACAATATCTTTTGCAATTGCTGATGTTGTATGTTTGCCATGGTAATAGTGGTCAGGGCTTAGATCTGTGTGCAGTGAGATGGGCTAGTGTTTCATGAGAGGATGAGACTGAGCTGTTATAGATAGAAGTAGCAAGGTAAAAGCAGAATAGGTAGTCTGTTGCAAAATAGGTAAGAAGAGGGTTAAAGTGGCAAAGGTTTTTGTGCGTAACTATTTTCAGGTTAGAGGAATAGGGGGTTAAAGATAGTGAGAGTGATAAACTGATAAGGTCACGAGGAGGCAAATGGGTATTTGAGAGGTTGAAAGGAGTGCAATGGTTGGTGTTGCCTCCAGAGTGAGTAGAAGTGTGTGTTCATTGTGTTAGGCTAACAGAAGAGGTTGGGTTGAGGAGTTGAGAGGTAGTTTGGGTGTTAATATTAATAGGAATGGTAAGGTCACCAAGGATGATAGTGGGTATTTTAGTGTAAATAAGATAGGGTAGCCTGGCAGAGAAGACATCAAGCCAGTGTGACACAGGCTCTGGAGGTCAATAATTCACAGAAATTCTTAGAGAAACTGAAGAAAAGAGATAAATACAGTGGGCTACAAAAGGGGAGAGGGATCAAGAGGGAGGTATAGGAATAACTTGAAAAGTGCTTTGTTTGGATAGAATGAATCCAACTCAACCTCCCTTTCATCCATTAGCAGAGAGTCTGGGCGAGTGAGCCCAGAGGAGGCCACAATGGGAGAGGGCAGCAGGAGAGGCATAGTCAATTTCATGAACCCAGGTTTCAGTAACAGCAAACAGGTTAAAGGAGATAGAGATAAAAAAAAAGTAATGGACAGAGGTGAGCTTGTAGTAGACAGAGTGGGTATTCCAGAGGGCACATAACAAGGGAGGGCTGGCTCTTGGAATCAGGGCGATAAAAATTAGGTTGTTTGGATTACGGCTGCTGAAGGAAAGAGGGTGTCAAATGTGTGTGGGGGGGGGGTGAGAGATAGATGTTAGGGGGCTGGGAATACCAGCAAGGAATCAGCATTGCTGGAGCAGAGTGGCACCCCTAGCTGCCAGGGGAGTAACTCCTCCAGCGAGGGTGGGGATGAAGCCAGTGGAAAGGCAAGACACATTGTGGTGGTAGGGGACTCAATTCTTAGAAACACAGAGAGGGAAATCTGTCACAAAGACCTGAAGCACCGAACTGTATGCTGTTTACCGGGCGCTCTGGTTCGGAACACCACAGATCGGGTGGACAGATTACTGGGAGGGGCTGGGAAAGACCCGGCTGTCAAGGTGCATGTTGGCCTCCAAGGTAGTATTCTCAGAAATACTACCGGTACCTCGAGGCACACCAGAGAGGCAGCGGGAGATTAGGGAAGTCAACAAGTGGCTGAGGAGCTGGTGTAGAAAGGAGGGTTTCAGGTTCCTGGAGAACTGGGCCGATTTTTCAATTGGTTATGAGCTCTATAGAAAGGATGTGCTGCACCTAAACAGGGAAGGTGCAGACCGGCTGGGAGTAAGGATGGCCGAAAAGTTAGAGGGGCTTTTAAACTAGGCAATGGGGGGGAGGGTGCAGACTTAGTAATAGCCAGTAAGGAACAGGGGGCAGTATTGGGGGCAGGAGTGGCAGGACGAATATAGAACTTAAATCCGAGGCAAGTAGTGTAACAAGTCCTATATGCAAATGAGGATTACCCAGCAAGGAAACAGGTGTCCAGACAAAACTGCGTGGCTTGTTCACTAATGCCAGGAGTCTGGCAGACAAGATGGGAGAACTAGAGTTGCTACTGTACGAGGAGGAATTCGATTTTGTGGGAATTTAGGAGACTTGGTTCAACAGCTTACATAATTGGCTGGCTACCATTCCGTTGTATTCCCTATATCGCAGAGATAGGGAGGGCAAAAAAGGGGGAGGTGTATGCCTGTATATAAAAAAAAAAACATACTAATAAATGTGAGAGGTGATTACTAGTGGATCTGGGGAGGAAGTTGACGCCTTATAGGTAGAGCTACAAAGGGAAGATACCAGGGGGAAAGTAATACTGGGAATATGCTATAGGCCCCCTAATCAGAGGGAGGAGGGGGAGGCGAACCTCCTATCGGAATTTGGAATAGCGGCTAGGATAGGAAGTGTCATTACAATGGGGGATTTTAATTATCCAGAGCTAAGGCTCGCCATTTCCTAAATGTCCTGCATGACAATTTCATGGGTCAAATGGTACATGCACTAACAAGAGAAAAGGCATTATTAGACCTTCTGATTACTAACAACATAGACCTGATCACAGATGTGGAAGTAAGGGGCAATCTAGGAAATAGCGAACACAGGTGAATTTGTTTCAGTATAAATTACACAACAGGAAACATAAGGGTAATACAAAGACACTGAATTTTAAGAGAGCTAACTTCCATAAACTATGCTATTTGCTGGAAGATGTCAGCTGGGATAAAATTTTAGGAACAATGAACACGGAGGAAAAATGGGAGTTCTTCAAAAACATACTAAACAAAGGTATTAGCCAGTGTATCCCAACGGGAAATACATTTAAAAGAGCTAATCAAAGACCAGGATGGCTTAACTCCGATGTAAAGGCACATATAAAAGCAAAGGAGAAGGCCTTCAAAAAATACAAGGCTGAGGGGTCTCTGTCAGATTTTCATATTTATAAAACACTCAATAAGGAATGCAAAGGTGCAATCAGAGCAGCTAAGGTAGAACATGAAAAACACATAGCTGAGGAGAGTAAAAAGAATCCCAAGAAATTCTTTAAGTATATAAACAGTAAGAGAGGGAGGCCAGATCATATTGGCCCCATAAAGAATGATGAAGGTAATCTGGTTACAAAGGATGGAGAAATGGCAAAGGTGTTAAACACATTTTTCTCCTCAGTATTCACAAAGGAAAGGGGCCCCCCCTAGTTTTGAATAATTGAGCCCCCCCCCGCTCAATTATTCAAAACTACAAAGCTGGTCCTCACGGCACATCACAGGAAGCACCCTCATGGCTAACTGAGGATAAAATCAGGAAAAGGCTTGAAAAACTGAACACTAATAAGTCACCTGGACCAGGTGGCTTATATCGGGTCCTTAAGGAACTTAGCCAAGTCATTGCCAGACCCTTGTACCTAATCTTTAAGAGCAGTTTTCTGACTGGTACGATGCCACCTGATTGTAGGAAAGCCAATGTAGTACCAATATATAAAAAATGACCAAGATATATCCCTGGGAACTACAGACCAATAAGCTTAACATCAATAATTTGCAAACTCTTGGAGGGAATAATAAGGGATTATATACAAGATTATTGTAATGAGAACAGTATCATTAGCGGTAATCAGCATGGTTTCATGAAGGATCGTTCTTGCCAAACCAATCTATTAAGCTTCTATGAGGAGGTGAGCTGCCATCTAGATAAGGGAAGGCCTGTAGATGTGGTGTATTTGGATTTTGCAAAAGCATTTGAGTTCCCCATAAACGTTTACTGTACAAACTAAGGTCCCTCAACATGGATCAAAGGGTGAGCACCTGGATCGAAAACTGGCTACAGGCGGTCCCCGGGTTACAAACAAGATAGGGACTGTAGGTTTGTTCATAAGTCGAATTTGTTTGTAAGTCGGAACAGGTACATGTTTTAAGTGTAGCTTCAGCCAAAACAAATATTTTTAAGCTTTTTGGATAGCATAGGGAAGGGTTAACACCCCTGTAATGTTTGTTTTGCTGTCTATGTTTCTGTTCAGAAGATTTCACCTCACTTCCTGTCCCAATGATAATTGGATTTTGAAAATTTTGGGTTGTTGTGGAAACAAACCTTGGTGATAAAGCTTCAGTGGAGACACCTTTTTCCCATAATAACTCTTACAGGAGTGAATTTCCCTTCCTAGGGGGAGATTTCCTCTCACTTCCTGTTGTCTCCCTCCGTTTGTAAGTAGGAGTCGTTCGTAAGTCGGATGTTCATAACTAGGGGACTGCCTGTACATGGCGAGTCCAGAAGGTGGTGATAAATGGAGAGTACTCAGAATGGTCTGGTATAGAAAGTGGGGTTCCCCAGGGTTCCCATCCTATTCAATTTGTTCATAAACGATTTGGAGGACGGGGTGAACAGCTCAATCTCAATATTTGCGGATGATACCAAGCTAAGCAGAGC
>BLSH010436096.1:330840-353191 GCA_018402905.1 Glandirana rugosa
TCGTCCTCGTGTCTTCGAAATCTTGGTGAAATTACTGTGAAATTAATACTAAACATCTAACGGTCACACCCTCAATCGAGTTACCCCTAGTGGAAGGGACCCTTTTTCCGTTAGGTCTGCCGTATAAAAGAACTTTTGACTGAACATCGGTCAAAATAAAATTTTCCAACGTACTTTTAGTTTGTTTGTTTTGTCTTTTATTTAGGAACGGTAGGTTCGAGGATGATTTGTAAAGGTCAAAAGGATTGACTCGTCACTTCCCGAAGGGGGTCAGTGGGTGTTTTGTTTCTGTCCGTCTGGATTGCCTTTTTCCCAGGGAAGGTGATCCCCATTGAGCTAACTCCCACACTGGCAATCTACAAATCATAATTAAAGTGTCATTAAAGTGGTTCTAAAGCTTCTGTGCTCCTGCTCCTGTCAATCAAAAGGTGTGACACGGGAGTGGGCCCGAGTCCTGCTGTCTATATCAATGGACGCATGCACACGGGCCCCAAGGAAAAGTGGCTTTCTGTGGGGGCACCCGCCACAGAGCAGGGGCCTGGAACACCGGGCAGGGGATCCCAGAAGAAGAGGATCAGGGATGCTCTGTGCAGATGCGTTGCACCGAGCAGGTAAGTATAAACATGTTTGTTATTTTAATTGAAATAAAAAATGAGGATTTAATATCGTTTTAAGCCCCATAACTCTGATTACATGCTATTAACAGAGTGTTTATACTCACAAAGCCACTAAAGCATTTGTTTTGTGAAATATACCTGCTTGGTCCTGTTTTCAGCTGTCCCACCCATCTTCTCTGTGTCCCCTCTGCAGCCTTGGATTGTGTAGACTAGCCGGTGTCCTCTAGAGGGCATGTTCAAATTCAGTTCTCTTATAAGCCCTTCATTTTCTCCATGAATATAGAGTCATACATGTGGGCATATACAGTTGTGCTCTTAAGTTTACATACCCTGGCAGAATTTATGATTTCTTGGCCATTTTTCAGAGAATATGAATGATAACAGAAAAACATTTCTTTCACTCATGGTTAGTGTTTGGCTGAAGCCATTCATTATCAATCAACTGTGTTTACTCTTTTTAAATCATAGTGACAACAGAAACTACCAAAATTACCCTGATAAAAAGTTTACATATCCTGGTGATTTTGACCTGATAACATGCACACAAGTTGACACAAAGGGGTTTGAATTGCTATTAAAGGTAACCATCAGCAGAGTTCAAACTCTAATCAAGAAGTGGAAAATGAGGGGTTCTGTTGAAACCAAACCACGGTCAGGTAGACCAACTAAAGTTTCAGCCACAACTGCCAGGAAAATTGTTCGGGATGCAAAGAAAAGCCCACAAATAACTTCAGGTGAAATACAGGACTCTCTGAAAACATGTGGTGTGGCTGTTTCAAGATGCACAATAAGGAGGCACTTGAAGAAAGAGGGGCTGCATGGTCAAGTCACCAGAAGAAAGCCATTACTACGCAAATGCCACAAAGTATCCCGCTTACAATACGCCAAACAGCACAGAGACAAGCCTCAAAACCTTCTGGCACAAAGTCATTTGGAGTGATGAGACCAAAATTGAGCTTTTTGGCCACAACCATAAACGCTTCATTTAGAGAGGAGTCAACAAGGCCTATGATGAAAGGTACACCATTCCTACTGTGAAACACGGAGGTGGATTGCTGATGTTTTGGGGATGTGTGAGCTACAAAGGCACAGGAAATTTGGTCAAAATTGATGGCAAGATGAATGCAGTATGTTATTAAGAAATAACGGAGCAATATTTGCATTCATCAGCCAGGAAGCTGTGCATGGGATGTACTTGGACATTCCAACATCACAATGATCCAAAACACAAGGCCAAGTTGACCTGTCAGTGGCTACAGCAGAATAAAGTAAAGGTTCTGGAGTAGCCATCTCAGTCTACTGACCTCAATATCATTGAGCCACTCTGGGGAGATCTCAAACGTGCAGTTCATGCAAGACAGCCCAAGAATTAGCAGAACTGGAGGCTTTTTGCCAAGAGGAATGGGCAGGTTTATCATCTGAGAAGATAAAGAGCCTTATCCACAAATACCACAAAAGTCTTCAAGCTGTCATTGATGTTAAACGGGGCAATACACGGTATTAAGATCTGGGGTATGTAAACTTTTGATCAGGGTCATTTGGGTAGTTTCTGTTGTCATTATGATTTAAAATGAGTAAACACAGTTGATTGATAATAAATGGCTTCAGCCAAACACTAACCATGAGTGAAAGAAAAGTTTTTGTGTTATCATTCATATTCTCTGAAATATGGCCATGAAATCTTAAATTCTGCCAGGGTATGTAAACTTATGAGCACAACTGTATGCAGTGATAAAAGACACTGCCCTCCTCCTTCCTCCTCCATGTCCTACTTTTACTATAGGGGCAAGCTACAGTATGCTGATTGATTACATTCACTAAGAAACTCACAAAAAGCTTATTTTTAATATAAATCAATATTAAGTATATCAGATGATAGCTGAAAGCTAGCGTCAATCATGTTTGATTCTGCTTAGCAGTGTTAATTACGGTGACAAAAATATTTTCAAAGTTTTCATCAGTTGCATATTTTCAGTACCAAAAACTAAACAAAAATAAAATTCGAATGAAGTCAATTGGCAAAAACTATAACAGAAATCAATTTCAAATTTATAACAAAAATGTGAGGGAGGGACATTTACTTACCTGAACTTTTGCTCTCCTCTGAGCTACACCTGTCACAAAGCCCCAGCCCCCTGACTCTATTGGCAAGCTATATTGGCTGTCATCAATCTATTCCCTTTCCTTTTCCTATGCAGTTCCACACATTACACTCATTCACACTATCTCTTTGAAGCCCTCTGCTGGCCTTTTCTAAATCGGCAACACAGTTCCATCTCCAGCCTATAATAATAGTACATTAAAGTTTAACCATGTATTACACTATTGCGCTACCACATAAGAATAAGTAGGGGGCAAAAAGCAATATTTTTACTTGTTTATGATTTTTCTTTATTCATAAAGACATTATATACCACAATAGCTAAATCTGTGTCTGCCGTGCATGTTCAAACATTAACACCATCCATAATAATATGTTATTAGATTTTTTTTTTACAAATTAGGAGTTCTTAGAAATAGTCTCATAAATAAGACACAGTGCCATACATAACAGACAAGGGATAGTAATACAATAAGACCCAACCATACAATGCCAGGGAATATATACCACATACACTAAACCACAGAAATGTTATGCAATTTTTACTCCATGCGTATATAATGAGTATAGCAATTCTAGAGAAATGCTTAAATAACGCATTACAATTTAACTAAACCCATTCGATTTTAGTCGACTAAAATGTACTGGAGATTTCAGTCAACTAAAATGTACTGGTGATTTTAGTCAACTAAAATACGACTAAAAGAATTCAGATGACTAAAACATGACTAAAACTAAAATGGCATTTTAGTTAAAAGACTATGAATAAAACTAAATCTAAATTTTACATCAAAATTAATACTACTGCCTACACTACATTAATGCACCAAAATTACACATCTAATGTACAATAAAGATCTACCGTATTGTGCGACCAGTAGACTATGCTGTTTAAAGTGCACTCTGTATGACTGAGTTCAAGGCTCCCTACAGAGGTGTCTCTTATTATAGACAGCAAGTAAAGCAGCCATGTAAGCAGACTGTCCTTTGCAGTAGTTCTTCACTGGGTAGTGTTGGGGCCCAGTCTTTATGGTGGTACACATAAGTACAGTCCTAATAAAGTCTGCATGCAATGGTAAAGACTGCTAGTTAGATGGCCAGTTCCTATGTGTTCAGTCTCTGCTAGCAGCAGCAGGTCTATGGCAACAGTGTAATATCACCAGTCCCAGTGCTACAGTTACTTTGGTTCCACTGTTCAGATGTTAGCCCGCTCCTGAATTCATCCAGAGTGACTCCGGTCCTGGTTATTCACCATCTGATCTCACAGGCTCAGCAATGGCAACCCCGGTCTCTGCACAGGCTCAGTCTCCATGGCACTAGGCACAGACTATATGACAACAGGTCTGCACTGGACAACAGGCCCACACTCTCTGGTTCCTGGCACCCTTACCTCCACCCAGGAAACTCACTCTGCTCCCCTCTTCTGTTCACAGAGAAGCCTTGGCTTTGTCATTTGTAGCTCCATTAGCCTCGACAGTGCAGTGCCACCTCTGGACTACATCTCCCATTATCCTGAGTAGCTGTATCAACCAGTCTATACTGCTGCTGCTACCAGAAGGGAGAGGGAATGGGTAGAGAGTTTTCCTTCAGCTGCTCACATGCATTACAGCAGTGTGGAGGGCGAAGGGGGAGGGAGGAGGAAGCAGGCATGAGAACACACAGCCTGCAGTACGCCTAGCGGGAGAGGGGTTTGGAAGGAGGAGAAGCGAGCGAAGGAACGCTTAGCCCGCTCCTCCAGCTGGTTACAATGGTAAGTAGATTCTACTTCTAAATCTAAAATGCTTTTTACCTTAATGCATTCCTGTGAGTTTTACAGTCAGGCTTCATGAAGTATATAAATGGCCTACACCTATTGCAAGGGCATTATTCAATTATGGCCAAAGTAGCACAGTTTGTTTTTATCTACAGTCATCCTTTATCTGCAAAGGCAGTTTTTTGTAATGGTGAACTAAGCCTTTAAGATTGGATATGTTTAAGGTCAAGTACATGTATTAATTTTATTTGGCTACAGTTCTGAGCTACAAAATAACCAGACTATTGGCATTTTGAGAAGAAGGTCATGAATGGCAGTGTCCATATTTTTCTCAATACACTCCCATGGCTTAGTATTTTCGTTTTAGAGGAAGCTAATCTAAAAAAAATTAAAGTGAGCATTTAGGCATGGGCAAGTTTTAAGCTAGTATGCAAATTGATCTTTTTTTTTCGAAGTATATTTTATTAACAAATGGTATATTACAGAATATTCAGAATTTTTGTGTTGACTCTTTTCTTTATGTATACTGAGCTGTAAGCTTTGAAAACAATTAGCTTTCTGGTTTAAAAAAGTAGACATTCTGAAAATGGAATTGCAAAAATGAGAAATTATACCAGCATACCAATGTGTTTGGAATTGAAATATATAAATGGACAGTATGACTTCAGCTTCCAGGCTCTCGTTAAAAGCTGTGATATACGGTAGTAGGATGACACTTGGCATCCCTATGAAGCTAAAGTGGAAAGTTTATTGTGAAATGTTCCTAAGCCCAGACAATAATTAAATCGTGGGACACCCTCCAAAGACTTCCATTAAGCCTTCCAAATTTAAATGGTATTTTGAATAAAAAAGTAAAAAAAAAGCTTGGTTTTATGGATTATGGCTTTACATTTTTTATATATAGTGTTGCATTTTAGTCTATCTATATATCTATTGTAGTTGCAGCAACATTGCTTTCCCTGCCTCTTAAGCTAGACATCCTCAAATGTGGGTTTTTTTGACGTACTAGTAGTTCACAGACTGGTTGTAACTTTCTTTATTGTGCGTCCAACATGAGATACAACGTAAGCAGCTTGCCCATAGCAAAGAAACATTTTCAAAGCTGAAATATTTTCAGAGCTAACCCCACAAATAAAATCCCTTTCACATAGGAAATGGATCTTGCATCCAGATCCCCAATAAAACTGAGAGGCTTAAAGGGTAATTTCATTTTAGTGGGAAAAAAATAACAAATAGAAAAAAAAATAATATAGCGTATACAATTGCAACTCAAGTCATATTGTCATATTGTAATTAAATGTTATTAAAAATGTCCTTTTTAATTTGCAGCGCTGGCATTTTCTGTAAAATGCAATGCAAAATGGCTACCTGGAGGTGTTCTGTACACAGGCTGTGTACAGAACGCCCCCTGAAAATGTAATTTCCTGCTTGTGTGATTGGCTCACTGATTTTCCCAGAAGTCTGCATTAAGATATACCGTAAGTAATATATTTGGCACCCCCTGTAACAAAAATGTCATTTTTGGTGATATACTCCCAAATGGAAATCATGTCTAAAGAGATGCAGACCATGCCAATTTCCTCATTAGAGCCCTGCAGGTACAGTAGCTGATTGATAATTATAAAACCACTCCCATACATATTCAGTCTGCACAGACAAACAAAACAGCTATTCCTGCAGAATAACAAAAGGTAGGAATCTGCAACAAAGTTTGTTAAAATCCTTGTAATGTACATAGATCACCCACAGGGGAGTGTTTTTTTTCTCAAAAAAAGCAGGGTGGACTATTAAGCCAAGGTCAGGAATTGTAGTTGGCTGGTGTTTCTTCTGCCTTTAGCAGCCTCCTTTCTCTTTACACATGCAAACCTGCTGGAACTTGGTTGCTCCTAGATCATTGAACATGATGCTATCATTCCTGCCCAGATGGCACTGAGACTGAGCGTATAAGGCAAGGATGGGTAGCTGTAGTTTTGAGGCTGGTCGGACAGTTGACAGCAGCTGGTACCATAATCCTGGGACAGTCCAAGGTCAGGGCATAGTCCAAAAAGAGTTCAGAGGTCAGACAAAAAAGCATAATCCAATAGTTTGGAGATCAGGATAGGTATTTACCAAATGTAGTCCAGTAAACAATCCATTTCGCTGGCCATCCAAGGAGTAGTCAAGATACAAGGGAGGGGACAGTAATGAGAAATTCAATGACAGATAATACTGCAGGGTGCAGCAATGAGCAAGTAAGGAAGCTGACGCTATCACAAGCCCACAGCCCTGGGTTTGTGATGCATAAATAAAGCATATCAGGAAATACATAGCCTTGTGCTTCTAACATTGCTACTATGTATTCCCTGTCAGTCACATCTTGATCACTAATTACATTTTTAAACTCAGAATAACATTCATTGGAGATTGGCTGCAGTGCTGATCGAATACAAATTTTCCAACAAGCCGTTTGTGAAACGTTGATAATTAGATCCAATTCTCACAAACTGGCCGAATTTTGAACCAGCTATGGCCAAGTTAGCTCGCAATAGATTATCAGAGTGGATGTAAACTTATGAATGATTAATAATGAGGAAATCTTTCAAATACAGCCGCAGTGCACATAGCCATATAGCATAGAATAGGATTCCTTCTTACGTTTACATATTAGAAAGCCAGCTTTGGAGCAGGAGTCATTGCATTTAGTAAGCCTAGTGGTATACTTGGTAAATCAAAATAAATTCCAAGCAACAGCAGTACCTGTTTGTTAGTAGCGTTGTTCAGCTCCAACAGGTTGCAGCATCCAGAAGCTGCAGCAATAGCAGAAATTCAAGTAAGACTGATAATGCAAGTCAAAAAGTGAGTAAAGCACGGCTCATAATGCGGGTATTTTACTAAGGCTATTAAAACTGCCAGTTCACATAGCAATCTCCAGTGGAAATGTTTCTAGCGGTATGTGACTGTAATAGTGCTATCCAATCACTTCTCAGAGCCCTCTGTTTTGAATTTCAAGAGCTGCCTTTCATTACATCTCCCTGGCTAGTTACAAAGCTGCATACTCGGACAGGTGCACAGTAATAAGCAGATGGTACCACATAGAGCAGGTGGGAGTGGGGCCAGACTTGTAACATTAACATGTTTTGCCCTCCTCCAGCATGGACTTTGTTGGGACACAGGAGAGGCTGATACCATACCGGATTGTTAGGCAGTTGTAAGCCAATACATTTGACCACTAGTCGACTCTTCACCAAAATAATGACTTTACATACACAAATTCTAATGGTTAGAATCATTACACTGGTCCATAGAGCAGAACTTAGTTTAACACCTTCACTAAATAAGAGTAATCATTACAATGATTTATAGAGCACTTTAGCACGCTATTTGTACAACTAGCTAGTTACTCTTTTCAACTTTGACAACCAAAGCATAGGGCAGGGGGAGGGGGAGGAATGTGAAAAACCTTGCTTCTACCAGTATTTTTGCCCAACTTGGTGTCATGAGTCCCTGATAGACCCTTGAGCCTGAGTTTGAGTGGAATGAAAAACTTTCTCACAGGTAGTTTATTGTGGTTGGTATAAACCACAAATGGATGAGTAGTCCCTTCCAGCCAGTGTTGCCATCCCTTCAAGGTCTATTTGATGGCCAACTGTTTACAGTTCCCTATATCACAGTTTAAAGAATGTTTGGGAAAAGGAGCAAGAGTGTCACTGATTAGAGAAGGGGGTTCGTTGAGAGAGAACTGCTCCCACTCTGACATCCGAGGCATCAACGTGCATTATGAAGGGCAAAGATGTGACAGGATGTCAGCACTGGGGTTGATTTGAGATTTGAGTTTCTGAAAGACAGACATAGCTTCAAGGGACCCAATAGCGTAACTGATCTCTCTTTTTATAAGGGCGAATCCCAGGAAGTGCTGGACTGCTTGCAAATACTTTGGCTGGGTCCATTTGGTGATTGTCTGTAGTTTGGCAGTGGCAATAGTCAATTTGGTAATAGAAAGTATATATTCTAAGAGGGGAACCTCTGAAACATGGAGCATGCAATTGAATAGTTTAGAATACAGGGAGTTTCCATGGAGCTTACTTAGCACAGACACAAAGGTAATGTTCCTCTCGGGTGGTGGAGTAAATCAAGATGTTGTCTAGATAGACCAAGATGTACCGGTCAGGAAACTTCCAAAAGATGTCCTTGATGAAATTCTGAAAGACAGCCAGGATATTACACAGGCCAAATGGCATCATGCCCATCACATATATTAAAGGACATCTGCCACTCATTGCCTTTATGTACAGTAAGTGGATGCTAGGCCAAAGCTAAAAAATGGATGATAAGCTATAGTGGATATTTGTTCAGTATAGTGATTTTATATAGGCCCTAATAGTCTATACGTGGATATAGTGACCCATCTTTCTTTTCTAGGCTTTTATTGCTAGAGTCACCAGTTCTGGCAATTTGAAGACCCTCCCTCTAGGACAGTGTTTCTCTACTCCAGTCCTCAAGGCACACCAACAGGTCATGTTTTCAGAATTTACCTAAGATTAAACAGCTGTGGTAATTACTAAGGCAGTGAAACTGATCAAATTACCTATACAAAATAATGGAAATCCTGAAAACATGACCTGTTGGTGCGCCATGAGGACTGGAGTTGAGAAACACTGCTCTAGGAGGAGAGGTTCCCGGCAAGAGATTGATAGGACAAATGTATGGGTGATGGGGGGGGGGGGCTTCTAGGCAGCTTAATCACAGAAAATATCACTGCAGTCTGCTTAAAAAGGCAGAAGTGGTGACATGAAATGGTTGACCAAGAACCTAGGAGGACAATTTTGTGAGCATGAGGAGGACTAGGAGGTGATTTTGCCTTAGGGCTAGTCGATGTGTAGGCAGTCTTAACCTGGGCATAAGAGTTGATGCATGGGGGACACCATCAGGTGGAAGCTTAAAATCTGCCAATGTAATGATCCAGTGTTCAAGATGTACTCGTGAGTGACCAAGCCTGAGGCTAGAGGGGAGTCAATCATGGAGATAATGGAACAGGGACTCATCCAACTTCCAACTCTTCAAGATCCTTTTCGATAAAGTTACTGACAGATTCAGAGTCTATGAAGGTGATGAGTCGAGGAATCCAGGGTAAGCTAGCCAGGGACAAATAGCTTATTCTGGTTTGGGCCTGGCATTGGGTCGTTTAGGGGAGCAGACCTGGGCCTCCTTAGATTTTGGGTTTCCTGGCCTCCAAAGTATAAGCAGAGTCCATGTGCCCTTCTCTTAGCTTTTTTTATGCAGGGACAACCATGCAGATTCTATCTTCATCAGTACACTGCCTCTCATATGACGAATAGTTACAGCTGTGGTCTAATTGCCTGTGATTACTGCAGTTTCTCTGATATACACTGCACCCTTTGCTAGTTAAATTGGTTTATGCAATGCCTATCTAACCTGTTCTTCAAGGTAAATCTTCATCCAAATTTATGTAAATTACATTCATAAATATATATTGAAATTTTCAGGAAGTGATAATGTGCTAGAATTCTCATGGGACATCCTTATTATACTCATAGAAATAGCAGCTCTTGCTCTAACAATATGCTGGATTATGATAAAACCAACAATCTGAAGGTGTTTAAATATATCATCTCTGCTCTGGTCAAAAGGGAATGGAACAGCTGTAACTCAAAGAATGGGACTAGAAGTAATAAATGTAAAAAATGGTGCGCTATTCCTATGTAAACAATGTGACTTAATAAATGAATACTACTGTATAAAAAACCTGTGAGGCTATGTGTAAGCATACAATGTAACAATGTGACTTGATAAGTGAAATGCTAGAAAAAAGCCTGTGAGGTTATGTATAAGTATACAATATATCGAATAAAGTGACTAGTGCATAAACAATGTATAATCAATGTGCACCATTTTTTACAATTATCACAATCTGAAGGTGCCTACGTAGTGTCTTATGAATAAGTGAGAAATACTTACAGCTCTTAGATTGGTCTGGCTCCATGCCACCATGAAATCCTCTGAGAGAATTTCAGTTTCCTTGTGCCTCTTGATTTTCAATAAGTAGATGGAAGAACTGGCAGTGGTGTGAGAAAATTAAATGCTGCAGTGAATAGAGGGAAATATCAAGATTTACATCCTCATCATTCAATGTTATGGTCTGGCTTGTGTCTTTCTTGCTACTGAAGAGTATTTCTCAAAGGACTTTGATGCCTTCTTAGCTCTGAGATTAATATGTACAAGCCCTTACACACTTGTTCATAATGATAAAAATCAAAAGAACTTGCCTGGCAGGTAAAATGAAGTCTGCATACTTTATTTTAGATATGCTGGAAAACAATATGTTGTTGGAAAAAAGTGCATACATTAACCTATAAACAAAGGCATCCATTAAACACTAAACTCGTATTTGAGTTATGAAACTGTTGAGTGGGTTGGGTAGCCAACATATAAGCATGATAGCAGATAAGCATGATCTGAGTTTTCAAATGAGTTTTCTAATATGTATGTTTGTCCTATGGGCATGAGCTATAGTTACTGGCTATGTCCCAAGGTCATAAAGTGGGAATACATTTTCTCCCACAACCAAGGCCATTTTCTCTGTATGGAACAGTGGCAAAAAGGTAAAGCATTCTTAGGTAGCTTGAGACAAGGGGGTTGATTTATTAAAACTGGAGAGTTCAGAATCTGGTGCTGGTGCAGCTTCCAGGTTTTTTATTCTAAAGCCTAAGTTAAAAGTTAACCCTTTCAGCCAAGGAAGTTGCCATCTTGGCCTCTGTTTAATCTTCAACTGCCATGATGCTGCACATGTGATCAGCTATGACACCAGCCATTGGATGGTTTGACAGTTTGGTTGAGAGCACAACCAATGTGACAATTACATTGCCGACATGTGCCAGAAATGTAATTGTTTTTTCACACTGTTAAATCTATGGGTTTACTTTCACTTTAATTGAACAAGCTGAAATTAGAAGCTGATTGGCTACCATGCACAGGTGCACCATAGTTTTCACTCTCCAGGTTTAGTAAATGAAGGTTTTCAACTCTCCTTTTGGACTCTGAAAGCTTCTTTCTACCATATGCATTAGAGAAATAGAATAGGCATCCCACAATGTTTTTTTCAATATCTTTATTAGCAGGTGTAACTTTATTGTAGGAAGGTTTGACACTAATCAGAAAAGGGAGGAGCAATCCTGTTCAAAATTCCACATTTATGAAAAGTGGAAAATATGGTACAGTACGTATAATTTGATTTTTTACATAAAACCAATAATTGGTTGTTCTTTTGACATGACCACAGAGGACCGTACAGCATCCAGCAGCCATGGATGAAGACATTTTGTTAAGTTCTATTCACATAGCAGTGTGAATATTCCTAAAAGGAAACACAGCTTTTTGCCTTGTCTTGCTTTGAGACTGTGCTGGGCAATGCTTTCCAGCAGTCCAAGCACACCTCGTGTCAACAAGCCCTAAAGGTGACATTGCATTCTTAGGCCATAACTATGTAACTAATGTAACTAACTATGCCAAACATATAGTAAAGCTATGTTGCACACTTTATTAAAGTGTATCAAAATGTAAAACCAAACATATAATATATTGCAGCTTACCAGGCCTTAGATGTGCTGGTTGCATTATTTTTTATTTTTCACACTAAACTCATTTTCATCAAGTACAGAAAATACCTGTTGATCTTGCCAGAAATGCATAAATACATTTTTCTTTATTTTGTAAATAACTAATCCCATCAGTCCATCCTGTAAATGGAAATGAACAAAAGAAGACTTGTCTGAAGTCTTGTCTGTGTGACAACCATAGCTCCTTACGTAGATTCTATGGAGAAGTTAGTGTATACACAAAGCGTCAGGACTGAGTGATGGAGTAAGTGTTCTTTGCAGAATTACCAGGTAAAATTGAAGTAAAAAGAAAAGAAAACCAATGCAGCCATTACATTTAATGATTGGTAAGCTGCAATATATTATATCTTTGTTTTGAGGTTTAGATACACTTGTAAAGGCTTGTTCTACCAAAGACATGGTTAAACCACTTACCGGCTTTTTATATATACCAGCAAAATATCTGCAAGTGAAAGACAATCCCCAGCTGAAACCATCGTGCTTAGCTTACCTTTATTTTAAATCTGTAAAAGAGGAATTTCTTGGGCAATCCAATATAGTAATCACAATGATTAAGGTGTGAGTTGAACTTTCCCCATCCCTGCTGTTGAAAAACAAGAAACAGACACCCTAGATGGGACTTTCAGTTGGGACTATATTAAAATGAACAACGTTTATTAGTATGGGAGTGAGTGTATTGCGCTTAGGATTAAGGTTGCTCAGCTGCTGCCCTCCAGAATTCCCTCCCGTGGGTGGGATTATTAAAGTGTTGTTATGTTTGGGTATGGCGCTGCCTGAGCTTTGGGTATAAAGCAAAAAATATATAAGTGCAAAGTGCTAGTATGATGTGCTATTTCCAAAGTGTGCCTCTGGTATGGGCAGTGTCCTTTCACGTGCCTGCGTGTAAAGTGCAGGCGTGCTCCTGTGGCGATATGTGTGTTCTAGAAGTAGTGCCTCAGATTTACGTGTTTAATTCCTCAATTGTGTGGGCTAACTCTTATTACAATATGCCCCAAATGGTGATCTGTACACATATACATCAAATCCATGCATAAATCATTACAAAATATAAGTAAATGAACATAAAACATTTAAATGTGCAAAGTCCAAATAATGTGCTAGTATACATGTGCTAGTATCTCCAGAAGGTCAAAGTCAATTGTGTTCGTAAAACAGGTAAAAGTTCACAGTTTGTTGAAACTCCTTTTGTTGTGTGTGATACAAAATGTTAATCAAAGTTTTCCAATCCTTATCCAGATCCTTAACGGATATTAACTTGTAACCAGTTCTATATGCAGTTTAAGTGCAAAAGTGCTCAAGGGTGACTATCCTTTACTCTCCTATGTTGGGAACCCTTTATGTGGGAGAGAAGATGTGGTTCACGCGTGCTCCCCAATGTTCCCCTCCTTACCAGAGGGCACTACCCCTGCAGGGGTCGAGTGCCTATCTTTAATCCTGAGATGCTCCTCGTGGTGGCGGCTCCATCCGTGTGTGTCAGGGAAAAACGTTTATTAGTATAATTAAAAAAAAACAACAAAAACATATCACAGAATTAAAGCCAGAAATGGACACAATACAAGGATAGCAAGAGGGAACAAGCCAGATTAAAACCTGGATTGCACCCAGTGCCTAATCAGACAAAAAATGATGACAGTGACATTAAAAGACCACTGGACTGCCTCACACAGGGGCAGAACAGGACCCAACGCGTTTCGATGTTAAGGTGGTAGATATCTTCCTCAGGGGTAGGTGGTCATAAGTTAAAAACACGAAAATCATCTACATAACAGGAAAAAGAACAAAACAGAATAAACACAACTATGTACATCAGAGCATCATCAATTGTCACAGAGACCATTTTGGAATGGGATACTGACCCGGAACCAGATACTTCATAATTATAGTATAGTAGTCGGGAGACATCCACTCAATACTGTGTTCGAGATGTCTGTAATAACTTTTGAGAAATAATAAAAAATGAGAGGAAAAAAAAAAAAAAAGGACAAAGACTCACCAAAAAGAAGACAGGATTTATCAAGAGCAGAGCCAATTGCCCAAGCAGTGGCTATGAAGGTTCCTGAATCAAGGAAATAAGAGGGGGGGTATTGCATTGCTTTGCTAGAGACAGGTGTCTATAACAATTAGTTTGCTGCAATAGAAACCAGTATACATACCAATGAAAGATATAGCAGGGATAGAGGCGCTCCAAGGTATGGGGATGATGAATTTGGATCAATGTCAGACCACCCAAGGTATAAGGGTGGTGTAATTGAACCCCAAAAGGGGATTTCACTAATATAAACAACACAATCTAAAACAAAAAAAGAGTATGAAAAACATAATCGGGAAATGCCCTGCAAGCCGTATTTTAAACAGCCCACCAGGGCTGCATAGTAATACGGTGATTTTTGCATAATACAAGCAAATTACCTGCATCAAAGGGTGGCCAGGGAGAAATCAAATGCCGGATGTTCGCATCTGGTAGCCCCAGAGAAAGGGGCACCTAGGGACCAAGGTGCTATTGTCTAAACCAATTCAAATATAAGGTACAGCACCAGGTGTCTAAAGAGAAAAAGGAGGAAAGGGATAAAGAAGGCTCATAATGGGGTTTGTCAGGATGGGTGCAGTGACTGAACAACCAGAAACAAGGGTCAAAACAGCCAAAGACCTATCTTAGGTGCAATGTAAGTGTGTCCATACTAATCATCCACACCATCCGGAAACGGAATGCGGCACAAAGCCGAACATCCGGTTTGAAGGAATGAGGACACACAAGGAGCCCTGGAGCGGGCTAAGCAACTGCTCAGCACATAATGGCAGCGCAGAAATACAACGCACTCTAATGGCAGTGTGACAATACACCACTCTAAGGCTGCAGAGGGGCCCGACAAAAAAAGAGAGGGGGGAAAGAGTGAATGCCGTTTAAAGCAAAAAATACAGACAATAAATATGAATTATATCTTTTTGTTTTGAGGTATGAAAGGACAGGCTACGTGGATTCTGATTGGTTGGCACCGCCCTTGTGATGGTGCCGACCAATTAGAATGCTCCTAAGCGTATCTCCTGATGGGGTACCTTTTGGAGACTAAGCCGAGGGGATTTTTGAGCCCCGGTCCGGTGATGCAGTTATGGCAGAGTTTACAATGGGTCAGCGGGAGGGGGGGGGTTGTCGGAGAGGGTCCTGTGCAAGTTCACCTTACAGATTTCTCTGTAAAGGTGAGCTTACCCTTTAAGAACATTTAGATTTATCATATATTTATCATATATGAGGGTGAATTTTTGGCAATAGATCTCGCCCTGGAGTTTCTGAAGCCTATAAGCCTATGACAGATATAATGTTGTCTAAGAGTTGAATCACTTCTCATTAGAACTCTTATTCCTAACACTTAAGGTGCATTTGTCTCTAACATTTCTTGGGATGAGAAATTTCATTTTTTTTCTCCTACTTAGTCTCAGAAGGATAACATTCCTCCTTGCTGATGCATTCCTGCATGCCTTATCCACCAAAAATGCACACAGTATGTTTCTGCATTCCTGTTGCCTTTGCCACAGAGACACAGCCATAGGAACATGGTTAGCACATGGGGTATAGTGACTCCCATTGTTGAACATGCAAAACCCCATCCAGTCCTGAATACCTCCATGGGGATCCCCTTATACTTAGCAATGGCAGATCATAGGCTCAAGAGATGTGGGTCAAAAGGGCCAAAAAACATGCATCCTGCAGAGAGCCTACAGGAAACTCAAAACACTGAGCAGGGTGATAGCCGTTTCCTTATTCTGAAGCAGTGTCCTATTATGACGCCGCTTCCCTAATCTGATTCTAGCTCCCTTCAGGCACACAGTGTGACAACAGCAAATGTTTCTGCCACCATGTCTGAATTCTTTGGAAACCTTTGGGCACTTATAGAACCATTCATTTTCAGAGGCCATAAATGCTACACTGATGGGGTAAAAACTTCCTGACTTACTGGAGATATTAAGGACAGTGTTGAGGATGCTACATTTGTAATAAAGACTATCTATCAATATGGATGTTTTGTGGCTAAAAACTTGCTCTGCTGAACCTATTTGTAAGCAATGTCTGCTATGTATGTGTCACGCTCCTGGTGGCGGAGTCTGTCTTATGCAAGGAACAACCGCTCTTGTGCACCTGATTCTCGGGCCCCTGGTAGTGTAGACAGGAGACCAAGAGTGCAGGATGGCACGAGGGCTGGAAAGTCTCTGATGATGATGCTGTGAGAAGTTCCGGGTGGCTCGCGCAGACAGGAAGGGTTGTGGTTCAGGCTGGGTCGACAACTGGCAAGCGGTGCGGTACAAAGGATCAGGCAAACGAGTAGTCAAAGTCCAAGCAAGGTTCATAATCAGGCAGGCAGCAGAGGTACCAGGGATCAGACAGAAGAGTGGTCGTGGGTAGCCGGGGTCGGAGCAGGCAGATAACAAACAGGCAGGCAAGCCGGGTCTTCAGGTAACTGGATCAGAACAAACGGGAACAGAGCTGAGGCTCACAGGTACACTACACACTGTAGAATGGACAGCATTGGCTGCTGGGTGCTGTCCACTTAAATAGGCTTGTTTGGCGCCAACGGGGCGCACACGCGAGCGCGCGTGAATGCTCACAGAGCACCCAAACAGATAGAAATGGCCATTTTCCTAACAGTATGCTTTTTTATGGTATCCACCTATTTGGGAAATCCCTTGATAAAGCCATCAAGGAAGCACTGGGAGAAAGGTACTCTTACTCCACAATAAGAAGCCTATGTCTCTTACTCTCATGGCTCCTACTTCTACTAAGTGAAAGGGGTAAAGAAGAATGTAGAAAATAGGACTTTTAAGGTGCCAGATAAAGAGAATTTTACTACTATGCATAAAATCCAATAAATTTTATTTTAACAATTTAAAATGATAAAAACGTTATCACATCAATAGCATTGTAAATCATACAACAGTGCAACTAACTACTTGTGCTCTACAGGATTCACCCAGATGAGGCTTCTTCAGGAGACTTATAAGTGCTGCATGGATACTATAAGTGGAGAGACAAAACAAGTAAATATTTGTACAATACATAATATGTTACAATACAATTAATTAGTAAATCAGAAAGAAGAAGAACAAGAAAATGGACCCACCGGTGCTATCGAATTTAGCAATACACAATTAAACTTCATGTGGATGCCATACTTGTGTTGTATTGTGTGACCGTAGAGAAGGAGCAAAAAATCACCTCCTCTACGCATCTGCATGTTGTAAAGGTGAGAACTGGAGTGAACACTTGCTCCCTGTTTTTTTTTGGCATTATCGGACTAAGTTACTGTCTGGTGTCTCTCTTGGAGAGGGCAGGGATCCTCTGTATGTAAGATGACACCGCCAGCATACTTCTCATGTCCTATCTTTGCAATATATTATTACACAATTGAGAAAACAACCCTACTAATTGCACTATTTGTATCTGTTTAGATAATATGGGTTAACCTTGGAAAGAAGGCAAAGGGTATTAAAGGTTTCTCCCAGCATAGGGTCACCTCGCTGGTGCTTTTGAGTTCCATCAGCCTCTCCCTGATTGAACCAATTGCTCTAATGCTATTCTACTGAAATGCAGGTAAATACCCTGTCTTGGGTTGCATCTACCTAACTTGTTGGAGTGATAGCTACATTTAAGTCCTTATAACTATGTCTATACCTTTTTTAGGTGATTTTTTGCTCCTCCTCTATGGTCACACAATATGTAAATTATTGGTTTCACCAATAATTTACATATTTATTATGAAAGCCTCACTTATGTGAAGTTTTTCGGTGGTGGCAGCAGCTCTAACAGAAATTGAGTATTCCTCTCCATTTGCACGGAACACTCTAACATTAATCTGTGGTCACACAATACCCCACAAGTATGGCATCCATATGAAGTTTAATTGTGTATTGCTAAATTCTATAGCATCTGGTGGGTCCATTTTCTTGTTCTTCAACCGTTTCAGATTTACTAATTAATTGTATTGTAACATATTATATATTGTAAAAAATATTTACTTGCTTAGTCTCTCCACTTATAGTATCAATGCAGCACTTATAAGACTCCTGAAGAAGACTCATCTGGGCGAAACATGTAGAGCACAAGTAGCTGCACTATTGTATGATTTACAATGCTATTGATGTGATAAAGTTTTTATCATTTTAAATTGTTAAAATAAAATGTATTGGATTTTATGCATAGTAGTAAAATTCTCTTTATCTGGCACCTTAAAAGTCCTATTTTCTACATTCTCCTTTATTACATTAAGTGAATGTGGTGCCGCGTTTGGTCACTTGTCGCCTGCAAAACATTATTTTAAGTGAAAGGGGTCGTTTCACTCTCCATAGACATCTTAAAACCAAGGCTTAACTCTTTCTTGTGTTGCAAGCCCTGGACTATTGAGTCCACCAAATCTGCCCTGTTAACAAAGAAGGGGTGACCCTACTCTGATTCTTACTTTCCAAGCTGCCTCCATCAAATCAAAAGCAAGCAGATAGGCAGTAAACAGCTTATGTGCCTTTAGTAAATAAACCCCATAGTGAAAAACAAGGAATTTTATGTCAGCCCTGGACTACTGAGTCCACCAAGCCTGCCCTGTTAACAATGAAAGGATGACCCCACTCGGAGAATTGGGGTAACATCTGTTTGCATTTGTGCCAGTATAGATCTAACATGTCCCCGGTCAAACTTGTCATTTTAAATGGGTACAAATGGCATTGCTATCTCTCCCCATTCCTCAATTTTTACCTTCCAAGCTGCCTCCGTCAGATCAAAAGCAAGCAAATAGACAGTGAATATCCTACATTATGTGCCTTTAATAAATGAACCCCAATAAACAACAACTGTTCACTGATTGGTTTCATGTATTCTGTGGAACTACTCTTTACAGCTGAAGTTTAACTTTAAAAGATTCCTTACAGTTTTAGTCACATTACCTATAATGACGTATGTCCCACCTTGTGCAGACACCTGGACCCTGGAGAACTCTTTATTGCAGATGATTGTCTACTTCCTTTTTCTGAATGTTCAGCACTGTATTGGTTATAGATTCAGATCTTTAAGCAGAACAGCAGTAAAGATGGTCTGATTGGGACCTGCCTCTATTGAGAAAAGTTCTTTCATTGATTACACTGCTTGAACCACAATCTCTGAATGGGGGAGAGAATCCTGCGACTTATCAGACTCTTCCCCCATTTACACATCGTGTTAAAAGTAATGTAATCAATCAATGAAAGAACTTTTCTCAATGGAGGAGAAGGGGGTGGTTCCCTGACAGTTCATCTGTACTGGAGATCCTCCTGTAGACCCAAAGCTAATAACCATTGCAATGCAGCAAATTTAGAGCCATGAAGAGGATGGGGCATCCCTACAGTGAAGGTTTCTCCTGGAGCTAGCTGCCTGCACAACGTGGGACATACTTCATTAGAGTTAAGTGATGTGATAAAGCTGTAGTGATTTTTTTTTTTTTGTCTTCACTAAACTTTAGCTTTAATATTTTATATTACACTGATATAAAATCTTGCCATGTGTGGTGAATTGTTCTTATTCAATCCCTTTATTGCTTTTTTGGCACATACATAAAAGTGTCATAAACACAGTATGGTCAGAGATGTACCAGTATTACATGATTGTTTTAAAGTAATATGATATTGAAGCAGGAAGCAATAGGAAAATAATCTGCAATAACCAAGAAGAGTGGATTAGGTGATTAGAGTAAGCTAATGAGTGTGCCTGTGAAAATGGAAGGGTGGAGAAAGCAGATAATGGCAATGACAACAATATGTGGTGGGGGGGGGAGAGATGGAGGGAAGAGAATAAAAAAAAAAGGAAAAAATATAAATCGAGTAGACCGAACTGTTTGTACTGTTAAAGGGTCAGAAGGTCTTGATCAAATCCCGCAGGAAGGTAGCAGGACATCCATGGCTGTCAGACTATCTGGAACTTCTGCACTTTATCAGTGAGTTTTGCTTGTATTTTCATGTAGGAGGACTTATGGTGAATTTTTAATTAGTTATATATATTAACAACTCTATGCCATCAATATTTGCCATAATAATTATTGTTTTTTTATTCTTTCCCTGCATTCATCAAACATTTATAACAAAGTTGATAGGCACATTGAAATTCAGTTCCGCAAAAGAAGTTCTGTAGGTAAAGTTAGTGGACTTGAAAAATGTGCAGGGAAATATTTATGAAGAAAAGGACAAGAATGTCTTATTAGTATTGCATCTAATATGGGATGTTTTTGAATAGTAATGGATAGATAACTATTGAAAAGATATAAAATATTCATTGTTATTTGGGGGTATAGAGAATAAAAGTTAATAATGGAAGAGAAAACAGTATTATTGCTCCTTCTTGTAAAAGAATCTTTGTTTTACTAGATATTACATGGATTTACAAGCTGATTCTGCATGAATTATTTTCACATTTGAGTAATGTAGCGGTTTGATTATGTTAAGAATACAAATTGCTGGGTAACAGCACAGCAGGCAACAGCAAACAACACATGCAGGCAGATTTGACATTCTTTTTTCTTTTCTTAACTTTCATAAATTTACCTCTGCTGTTTTAGTAGGTTAACAGTTTACTTAAAGCGGAGTTCCACCCAGTTAAAATTCAGCAGCTACAAAAAGTGTAGCTGCTGACTTTTAACAATCGGACACTCGCCTGTCCCTCGCTCCAGCGATGCAGCCGCCCGAAGGCTCGCTCTTCTCCCCTTCCCCTTAGTGGTGCCAGCATCACAAGTGTGGGCGCCCAGCTTTGGCTTCGTGGCACTTTGTGAATGGCTGGCGCATCTTCTGGGACCTGTGACGTGTCCCAGAAGATCGCCGGGTGGGTGGCTCAGCGGCGCCAGGACAGGAAGTGCAGCTGGGACCCTGTCAAAACAGGGTCCCATCTGACCCCCCAAAAAAATGACATGCCAACTATGGCATGTCGGGGGGGGGGGTCACCTCCCCTTAAAGCAGAAGTTCCACTTTTGGGTGGAACTCCCCTTTAATACAGAAATCAGTATAATTAAAGAATCTTAGTATTCAGTGGGGTGTTTTTACTCAGAGTATGGCATTTTGGCTTTGAAAAGTGATTTCCGCTTATCTTAGTAAATACGGTAAAGCTGTGTTCACTTCAGTCATCCAATCATATGCAAGGATCAACCCCATGGCTGTGCCTACTTTCACTACCTTGGAATGGGAAAACATTGCAGGGAGTGTGGCTATCAGCATTGTCATTGATCATTCAGAAGCCAGTAGCTTGCCAATCAGCACCTGGCCACACCTAGTCCTGACCACTGCTTTCTGGATTGACAGTACTGTTGCTGAATCCCTCCCACTGTGATTTGCAGTGTCTGGGAGGGGGAGACTATGAGACACAATGAATGAGGATTTGTCTCACATAGGGAAGGTAAATAAGATTTTTTTTTTTTTTTTTTTTACTGTATGAATCTTGTTCATCACATTTTAACTTGGAATGAGACTATTAGACTGTCACACAGGAGCCTCTAGGTCTCTTTTAAGTCTATTTATATATTTATATGTTTTCACAAAAGATTTACACCACTTTCATCCAGGATTCATACATGTTTTCAATTGGCTCCAATTTAAAAAAATGTGTAAATCTGAGCTGTAAATCTTGTGTGGAAACATTTATAAATAGACCTCTTAGTGTGCTAAAGAGAAAATTAGGGCACAAGGTCCAGTGAGAGCGCTTGCCAAAATGTGGAAGTATGCATGGTATATTTGCTCATTATGGCAAAGTTACCTCTGAGTTTGCCCTGCTTTAGCGAAAACAGCTCCATGCTCTCCCTACTAGTGTTGAGCGAACCCGGACTGTAACGTTCGGGTCCGTACCGAACTTTAGGGTGTCCGTGGCACGGACCCGGACCCGGACATTTCAAAAATCGTTCGGGTTCGGTCCGGGGTTCTGCTATTTTACTCCACGTGTTGAGAAGCTGCAGGGCAGCCAATCAACAAGCGTTTCACTGGTTTGCCCTTAGAAGCCATCACAGCCATGCCTACTAATGGCATGGCTGTGATTGGCCGGTGCATCATGTGACCCAGCCTCTTTATAAGCTGGAGTCACAGTGCTGCAGTCACATGCTCCTTGGGTTAGTGTAGGGAAAGGTAGCTGACGGCGTGAGGGACAGATTTTAGCCATTTTAAGACCTGATCCTGCATCCTGAGATAGATTACTTTACTACTGCTGTCTGTGCTGTTGCTCTGAGGACAGATAGCAGAAATTAGAGATTTCACATACCGCTGCTTTGAGTTGCAGATCAAG
>BLSH010436096.1:361188-377654 GCA_018402905.1 Glandirana rugosa
TACTACTGCTTTTTGTCCACGGTTGACGACGACGAACGGAGTCACACGTCTGACTGTTCCTCCCGTCACCACTTCCCACCCACCTTCTACTACCCCTCCTCCTACTGCTCCAGGATGTTGGGTGTACCTGACTCCCAGTACACTCACTGTACACGTCAAACCTCCTTCTCCACCACCAGCGTGTCTCCGTGGTCGTGTCGTTTTCTCCCTCGTCCAACGTTTTCGCCTCGCTCGTAGGGGATCTGTCATACGGACGATGATGGGTGGCGTGGGTCCCTGGATCGTGTGGTTTCCGTCAAGTTTCCGGAAGGGGGCACACCGTCAAGAAGTCTGTTACACGACTGCTGTTCTGTGCTCTTGAGAACATTTATGCCCCGGCTCAGGCTATCATTGCACAGCTTGCAAACCACTCGTGTCTTGTCGTCAGCACATTGTCTGAAGAACTGCCACACGGGGGAAGGCCTTTGAACTGCCTTTGGTGTGCTAGGTCCCTGGGTGCGGTGGGTAGTAGCAGGCATACTGTCTAGGGGATGCTCGCTCCGCTTTTGCAACCTGCTCCCTCTTTTGCTGTGCTGGTGCCTCTGTGCGACCACCACCTCTTCCTCCAAACTGCACATGTCACTCACATGACCCTCAGTCCATGTGGGTTGTAGGACCTCGTCATCCTCCTCCCCATCATCTTCCACCCACCCTTCACCACTGCCCTCCTTGTCAGTCTGCACACTGAGGCAAGCAGCAGCAGTTGGCACCTGTTTTTCGTCATCATCAGAGATGTGCTGCGCTGGTGTTTCCATGTCCTCATCCTGCAACAGAAGTGGTTGGGCATCGGTGCACTCAATGTCTTCCACTTCTGGGGCAGCGCTATATGGATGGTCCACGGAAAGCAGACCAGGAGAGTCATCAAAAAGCATAAGAGTCTCTTGCAGGACTTGGGGCTCAGACTGCTTGGCTAATTTACAAGGGGCTGAGGTGAAAGACAGATGGCCATGGGGTTCAGGTGCCAACTCTGAGCTTTCATCAAGGGACCGGGAGGGAGACAATGTGAAGGAACTGGAGGCATTGTCAGCCACCCAATCTACTATCGCCTGTACTTGTTCTGGCCTCACCAATCGTTGAGGGGCATATCATATACCGGTGAAGGTTCTGTTGGCTACCTGAGGAAGGTGTTTCCCTTGTGCGTGTAGCTGGCACACCTCGACCATGTCCTCTCCTTCCAACAGGAGGTTCACCTCATTCATTGTACCCGCAAATGTACTATGTAGCCCTATTTAAGTATTTATTAATACCAATTAATACTTTTTTTTTTTTGAAAACACCAACGTAGCCGGACTTTTTATTTTGGTGCAAGAAATGCACCGCTCACACCAACAGCTGGAAGCTCTCCCTTTAGAACTAGGAGATGATTTTTGAACAATAATGTGTCACTTACAGCAACAGCTAGAACCTCTCCCTTTAGAACTAGGAGATGATTTTTGAACAATAATGTGTCACTTATAGCAACAGCTGGAACCTGGCCCTATAGGAGTAGGCAATGATTTTTGAACAATAATCTGTCCCTCTAAGCAGAAGCCTCTACCTAGTGCAGTCAGATCATTGCGTAATGCAGGGTTTGATCTGCAATCTGTCACTCAAAGCAGCAGTATGTGAAATCTCAAATTACTCCCACAATCTGATCGTTGTGTACGATCCCACAATCTGATTGTTGGGTACGATCGCAACGATCGTTGTGTTAGGCAGGGTTTGATCTGCAATCTGTCACTCAAAGCAGCATTATGTGAAATCTCAAATTACTCCCACAATCTGATCGTTGTGTACGATCGTAGCGATCGTTGTGTTATCTCAGTATGCAGGATCAGATGTTAAAATGTTTGCAATCTGTCCCTCACAAAAACGCTGGCAGCTTCCTCTCCCTATACTATTCAGAGTCTCAGAGAGCATGTGACTGCAGCATCAAGTGACTCCAGCTTATATAGAGGCTGGGTCACATGATGCACTGGCCTATCACAGCCATGCCATTAGTAGGCATGGCTGTTATGGCTTCTAAGGGCAAACTAGTGAAATGCTTGTTGATTGGCTGCCCTGCAGCTATTCAACATGCGTGAGAAACTACCAGAACCCAGAACCTGAACCCGAACATTTTTTGAAATATCCGTGTTTGGGTCCGGGTCCCGGACACCCCAAAGTTCGGTACGGACCCGAATGTTACAGTCCGGGTTCGCTCAACACTAATTACAATATAATAAATAATTATAAATAATTATAAAACATAATAATATACTAATAATAAATGTTATTCAATAATGTAATCAATCAAAAACATTGAAATTTGCTCAGACGCAAAATCGTCGCTGTGGTCACTTTCAGTGTCTGATGACGAATTTCCCCACGAATCACTAGCGCTCAATCCTGAAAGTGATTCTAATTCACTATCGCTGTTTTTTAGCTTTACTTTTTGCCGAAAAGGGACGCTTTTTGGATGCCATGGACATTCTCAAGTTTCCAGGCAGAAAAAATGGTAAAACTGCAAGCAGGGCAGTGGACAGAGCACTGGGGACAAACTGAGTTCAAATTATGCGATACAGTAATATAATCCTAATACATTACAATGTATTTTGTGCATATATGTTTTGTACTTTTTTGAAATTCCTGCCAGCTTTGCCCCCATGCATCACGACGCTCGCAGGGAACAGAGCCCGGAACTCTGATACTTCGGGCAAAGAATCTGTCCTGAGGATACTGTGGGAGGACACCGCAGGATCGTAGGGACAAGGTAAGTGGATACTGCAGTGTGATCCCGAGTGTGGCTCGGGGTTACCGCTTTTGGTACTGAAAATTAACCCCCGAGCCAGACTCAGGATTACCACTAGAGAGGTTAAGCATCCAGTGATGATGTAGCTCATGTTCCTGTGTGATGGAGTTGCTGTATCCCGGCACTCAGATTCACTTACAGATGCAGAAAGTGTACTCTGCACTGCTCATTCTCTGCAGGCAGTGTAAATTAAACAAAATTGCTAGGAGAAACTGAAAGAATTTGTTTACCAGCATTTTTATAGACTCCGGCTCAGCTTCAAGTGAACATTGGTATAATCATTACTATCTTTTGTATTTATTAGAACATTCACATGGAAAAACTGATTACAATATAGTGCTCTCCAATATACTGTATCTTATTAAAAATACAAGCACTAATGTAAAGTTTGATACTGTCTTCCTTATTCTAGATCTCATTTTTATATAATATGTTTACTCCAGGTATTCCTTTCAAGATGAGGAGGACATGTTCATGGTTGTAGATCTTCTCCTTGGTGGTGACCTTAGATACCATCTGCAGCAAAATATACGTTTCTCTGAGGCATCTGTAAAACTCTTCATCTGTGAACTGGCCTTGGCACTTGACTATTTGCAGAACAAGAATATCATTCACCGGTGAGTCCATATCTCTAAAGTGTAAGCATTACTCCTCTCTGCTTAGCCTGCAATTAGGATTTAAATCCCATAGTACAAGAAAAACATTTAGATTGGCCAGACTGATTTGTTTTAGTAAATATACACTAGTTCAGTGCAATGTCAAGGAGGGAAAAGTAAAAGGAAAGCTAGTATGCCTGTAGCATCAGTGCCACTGTGCTGGAAATCACTAACACAGGGATGTCCCACTTTTGACCTTCTTGGACAACATTGGAAGAAGAGGAATTGTCTTGGGCCACACTAAAATACACTAACAATAAGGTAGCTGATGAGCAGGAAAAGTCAGGCAGATCACAAGTTAAAGAAAACTGATATAGATAATGTGCCTATCTGAATAATAAAACTTCATTTTTTTTTAAATATTTTATAGTATAAACATAAAAAAGGGCAACATAAAAGTAGTGTGATATTGGACACTGTTTTTTGATAAACGAATGCACCAATATCTGGTTCAATAGATGTTGTAGCAATTCTCAATGAATTCTCAAGGTGCTTCATCCTTGAAAATATGTAAAAAAATGTTCTTGCTAAGCAAAAACAAATGGGAATTGGGACTTTAAATGAAGAACGCGGGGGATAAAAAAATAGACTGATGGATTGTTTATTAATGAATAAAAAGGAGTACTGTTACTTATAATCACATACAGGCATGGATATGGTATCAATCATAGGTATTTGTACAGAATCATAATAATTAAGATATCAATTACAGGTATTTGTACAGAATCATAATATTGAATAAAATTGTGTGTTGGCACAGTGCATAGCCCCATCTATCAAGTTGATATATATAAACTGGTACAAGCATATACACAGAATAGTCTGCATGGCCTAGAGATGGTAAGAGATAGGATCTAAATAAAAACCGCATATGATGTATAGCACACGGCAGCTGTAGCTCTACGCGTTTCGTGGCTGATGGCCACTCGTCAGGAGCAGGCTCCTGTTAGGTAGTACTTAATTGATAGTGGAGCATCGCCGGGGATAAAGAGACCGTCCAGGGGCTTCTGTGGCAGAGGGCAGACGTGGCAGACCCCCATCGGCAGCACCCAAGCTGGATGCGGAGGTGGAAAGGACCCATGGGTGGGACCAGGTGGTTGTTGTGAACTGCAGGAGTGGAGAGCTATTATCCTAGGTGCATGGGTAACCAGTGTTGCATGAACAGGACACATCCTTTAAAATAGTTGCTCACAAATATAGGTGCTGCCGAAAACTGATGACATGAATAAGGCCTGATTATGAAGAGTGGGATGTTTTTCTTTGGGAAGATAAAAAATATATAAAGATATAAAAGTCCAGTAAAGAGACACTGTCAAATTTTTCTTCAGTCGCATGTGTTAAAGCTCTTTAACAAAAAATTCCAAAAAAAATCAACATTTTTGAGTAAGTTTACGATTTTGTGTTGGGCCACGTTCATAGTTGTCTTAGGTTACTGGTTGGATACCCCTGCCCTAACACTCTGCTATCAGTATTCCTTTGTTAAAGTGGTTGTTAAGTCACTAACTGATCATTATATCATCCCATCTGTCACATAAAATACTGTGTCCTAGTGCCTGTGCTTTATATAAAAAAAGCAGATTCATACCTGTTTTAACAGTGTCTTCCAGCGATCACATGACTCCAGGCTCTCAGCTCTCCCCGCCTGCTATCTCCAGTGGGCGGGGCAGAGATTCCCCTGCTGATGTCAGCCAGGGAGGTGGGGAAGAGAGGAGCAGAGAGCCTGGAGTCATGTGATCACTGGAAGACACTGTTAAAACAGGTAGAAATCTGCTTTTTTTATATAAAGCACAGGCACTAGGACACAGCTTTTTATGTGACAGAGGGGATGATATAATGATCAGTTAATTTTGAATCAGTGGGGAGAAGAGCAGAGCGGCACTAGTGAGAGCTAACAGGCAAGTGGGGAGGGGAAGGGGGAGGAGGATAGAGGGAGACACAAGAGAGCTGCAGTTAGCAGTGTATGACGGAAGCAGCCATGTTATATCGTGGTCAGTGTACAGAAGGGAGAGTAGAAACTGGCAAGATCAGTCGGGTATTTCAGGTGATACAGGGGGGCAAAATACACAGCACAAGCACTGTGCTGTATAACATTCTTTAACCTCCCTGGCGGTATGATTATGTCAGGAATTTTGTACCAAAAGCGGTACAATTTTTTTGCATGGAAATTTGGTGTAATGTATTGTAGGCCTGCAATTCTTAGTAATTACTTACTTAAACCTGACCAAACAAGACTCTAGTAGACATCCCAGATGTGCTAAAGTTTGAAACACAAAATCAAGAATTATAATCTAATAAATAATATAATTGTATTCAATAATGTCATGAAAAATAATGAAATTTGTCAAACAAAGAAAATTCAATAAACATCCTGAGTGTAGTAAATTTTGAAACATGGCACTGCACAAAGTCCGACGTCACAGTCGGGGCAATGGGCTCTGGTTTCTTTTCGGACTTTTTTCCATTGCCATCTCTCTTTGAGCAGCAAACTACGCACATCCTGGTAGGTGCTGCCTTTTTTGCCGTTGGTGGGATGTAGTCGGGAAAATGACGACCAGTCAGGCGTTCTGGGTTGACAACGTCAACAGCACGACGTCCAGGTCTGTTGCCAGCTACTGATGGCATCTGGTGGTTGACAAAAATCCGCTCAGCCACCTGCCAGATAAACTCAGAATGAACAAGAGGCTTGTCACTCTTTGCTCTGTGCAGGATATATGCATTCCAAAGGCATTGCTCCAGAAGATGCCTGAAGATTTTCTTATAATATTTTTTTTGCTGTTTGCGCATAGCCGGATAAAAGGCCATTGCCTGATTGGCTCTGTCGACACCTCCCATTGTGTTGTTATAGTCTATCACGACTTGCGGCTTCAGCACATCTTTCCCACCTCTTGTGTGGACCATGGCAGTGGAGGTGCTGTGCACAGTGCTCATGAGACACACGTCCTTCTTGTCTCGCCATCGCATTGCCATCATCTTATCCTTCTGCCAGGCAACCATTTCTCCGGTTTTGAGTTTTTTCTTGGCAAACATAGATGGCATGTCACGTCGGATAGGCCTAACGGTACCGTATGCATCAGTCTTGTTTTGTAGCAAAACCTCATACAGTTCCGGAGATGTGTAGAAATTGTCCGTGGTCACACAATATCCCTGGTTCAGCAATGGTTCCAGCAGTGTAAGGACAGATGATGTGGCCATCCCGTAGCCGCTGTACCTGGGGTTGAACTTCCTGCCTTTTCCGGTGTAAATGACCGAATTCCAGATGTACCCAGTGGATGACTCGCAGAGCATGTAGGATTTGATGTCAAACTGCGCTCTTTTGGATGCAATGTACTGTATCCAGCTTAGGCGTCCCTTGTAGGCCATCAAACTTTCACCCACGCTGACATCCCTTTCTGGCATGTAGGTGCACTGGAAATTGGTCACAATAATTTGGCATACCTTCCAGATTTTTTTTAGTTTGGGCGCAGGATGCGTGGCCTCATCAAATTCTTCATTGTTCGTGAAGTGGAAATACTTCATGATGAGGGAAAACCGGTATTCTGACATCACGGTGCCAAAAAACGGAGTGGCCAGTAACTTATTGGTGGTCCAGTACCATTTCTGGAGCAGTTTCCCCACCACTCCCTGAAGAATGATGAGTCCCAGAAACTGCCAGATGTCCTCTTTGGTCACCGGTTCCCACTTTCTGCTTCTGGAAAACCTGGCATGCAGCGTAGCGGATTTCTGCTCTTGGTAGCGATTTGTCTCCGTGACAATTTTTTCGATTACCTCCTCAGTGAGGAATAATTGCAGGTATGCCAGAGGGTTGTCACTTTCAACATCTACCTTCATCCCACGTGATCCAGTGAACGGGAATCTTGGAGGCGCTACCTGGTCCGTAACGCAATCAATGGGGCCCCAAGTGCGCACATCGCTGAGGTCAGGTGCAGGATCATCGCCTTTGTCACTTGCCAGATCAGTGTCAGTGTCAGTGTCAGATGACAAATCTCCCCATGACTCACTATCGCACAGTTCTGCGAGCGCCTCTGTGTCGCTGTCGCTGTCACTCAACTGGTCCAAAAGCGGTTTTGTAGGAAAGTGGCGCTTTTTTGATGCCATGTTATAAATGGGCACAAATGGCAGGCAAGGGGCACTGTACAGTGATCAAGTGTCAGATCTGAGGTGATACAGTGTAATCCTCTCAGATTACAATGTATCACCTATTTTATGTTTTCACTTTTGAATCTCCCGCCCAGTTCCGCTCCCATGCGCCGCTGCTGCTCGCAGGGAACGGAACTAGGAAGTCAGATGCCGGTGATCACAGCAGGGGACATCGCTGGATCGCCGGATCGCCAGGAGAAGGTAAAGAGACTCCGCTGACAGCTCTGCAATGCTGACTCGGGATTACCGCTCCTGGCAGTAAAAATTAATCCCGAGTCACGCTCGGGATCACCGCCAGGAAGGTTAAGGCAACAGGATCTATTTTTTTTCTTTTTGGGTTAACAAATGCTTTAACATTTATTTTTCACTTTAGAGAATGGAACAAAATCTTTTTTGCATCATTTTATCCATATCAGCAGGAAAAGTTACATATCTTGATTTCTGTCAGTTTGTTTTTGAGGAATAGAATGTGTGGCCAGAATAAACAGTCAGCCTTCCCAAAACTCATAATTTTAGTGCTAGGTGGATGCTAGGAAGATGACTTAAAAACTATCACTCCAGTAGAAAAATTCATCTGCCAGAGTTCTTGACTCTACACTTTTCCTTTGCCATGGAATCTTACTCCTCTCACTAATACTGGAGTAGACTCAGTGGGATACCTTACTAAAAATGAGGCTGTTGACTTTGCAAGATCTTGTTACTGGAGTCTACAAAAACATAAGATCTTGTGGGTTTCAACCTCGCTGGTATCTACAAAAAACAAAAACATACATTTTACAATGTTAAAATGAGGATGGTATATACACATTGTATGTATTACTACATCATAAGTAGTTATTTTCTCTGCTGATGGAATCATATACTGGAAAGTATAAAAGCTAATGATTCCATGTACAGGAATTAATTGTTTTTCTTTACCCAATCCCCTGGCAGGACATACTTTCCTCTTCAGCTGATGGGAGCAATACAAGGAAATCCTGTGAACATTCTAAATCACTCTAGTTTTAGTTTACAAAAAATTAGGGACTTTCCTCCTACCCTCACAGTGACAGTGCTGGGCTAATCACCTAGCCCCAGTGCTGTCACATGAGAGGAAGGGGCGCCCCTCCATATCTAGAAATAGTGTTTTCTTTTATCCTCTACCCAGCTCTTGGGACACCGTTCCTCTGACTGATATGAGGCACTCATCTTCCCACTAGCACCAACAGTGGAACATTATTCTTACCACTTATACCAGTGATAGAGCACTATTCTGCCCAAGAATAACAATGGTAGGGCACTATCCCTCCCACTAATGCCAATGATGGTATGCTATTCCACCCCCCTACTGATGGTGCTATGTATTTTTTTTTTTTATTCCCACTGGACCATTAAGCCTGGCTATGAGTAAGCAACTGTAAGGCGGTGTGAAATGCGTCAGCCGGTGTGCATCTTTTATCTGTTTGCTGTATGGATCATATTTTGCATCTTTAAATAAAGTTTTCTACTTGGAGTACGGCCATCCGTATTTTCTTCTTTCCATCTGCATACTGAGTCAGCACCCTATGTGGCCAGGAAGGTGATAACATTGGAACATCCCTCTGAGCGATTTACAAATTGTATCAAGCCTGACGCATTGTTTACTCCCACTGATGTCTGTAAATATTTCACTCCACTGGTCACAATCCAGCCCCCTTAAAATCTGAAGAACAGTAAACCGGCTATTTGTTTAAAAAGTTTGGAGACCCCTGATTTAATTTACAACTATTCCCTCCTACCAGCACTCCCTCAAAGTCTTATACTGACCTGTCTGTGCTCCTGGCTTCCACACAGATGCCATTGCAAACTCTTTTGGCCTTTACTTCTTTTTGCATGAGTGGGAAAAATCTCATCCATTCCCAATGAGGCACTGAGGGAGATTTACTAAAACTGGGGCACACAGAATCCGGTGTATAGTAACAAAACAGCCTCTAACTTCAGCTTGTTTAATTAAGCTTTGACAATAAAACTTGGCAGCTGATTTGTTTCTATGCACAACTGCACCAGATTATGTGTTCACCAGTCTTAGTAAATCTCTACTGTCTCTCTTTGGGACACCGCATGGATCTGGCAGGAGTGTGCACAGGTAAGTATATGACTTTGGGCGGTGGAGGTGCTAGAAGGAGGTTAAGAGAGGTGGGTGTGGGAGGGGGCAGGAGGGTACTTACAGGGCATAAGTATACAAAATGTTTAACCTCCCTGGCTGTATTCCCGAGTGTGGCTCGGGGTGGAATTTCAGTACCATTAGCGGTAACGCCAAGCCTCGGGATTGCATCGCTGGATCCAAGGCAGCGTTACTCACCTTGTCCCCTGGATCCAGCGATGTCCCCCGCCGTTTTTGCGGGCTGTGTCCTCTGCCCAATGCCTCTGTATGCCGGGCTCCGTTCCCTGCGAGCGTTGCGTCGAACGGGGGGCGGAGACCGGCGGCAAATTCAAAAAGTGAAACACAGTATACATACAGTACACTGTAATCTGTAAGATTACATTACTGTATGAAATCATTTCACATCCCCTTTGTCCCTAGTGGTTTGCCCAGTACCCTGCATGCACTTTTATAATATATATGCCATTCTTTCTGCCTAGAAACTTGAGAATGTCCATGGCAACCAAAAAGTGTCCCTTTACGTCAAAAGTGGTTTTTGATCAGCTATAAAACAGCGATAGTAAATAAGAATCATTTGCAGAATTGAGTGATACTGATTTTTGGGGAAATTTATCATCAGACACTGAAAGTGACGACAGCGACAATTCTGCAACTGAGCAAATTTCAGTGTTTTTGGTTTGATTACATTATTGAATACATTTTATTACTATTATGCTATTATTTTTGATAAGTTATTTATTATATTATCATTTTTGATTTCATGTTTCAAACTTTATCATACCCGGGATGTCTACTAGACTCTTTTTTGGACAGATTTAAGTCAGTTATTCCTAAGAATTACAGGCCTACAATATAAAACGCCAAATTTTCATGCAAAATAATGTACCGCTTTCAGCACCATAAATCTGAAATAATCATACCGCCAGGGAGGTTAAGGAATCACAGTGGTGGATGCTTAGCTTGGTTACAAACATCTACCATTTAATAGTGTTTAGGCGTATTTGCGGGGACACATTAAATTATAAAGTATAACTAAAGGCAAAACCTTTTTTTAGTTTTGGATAGAATGGAGAAGGAATAGAACCTGTCAATTTTTATTGCTGTCTGTGCCCCCGTTAAGGAGAGTCACCCTCTCTATTTGTCCTATTTTCCATTATCATTGAAAGTGAAAGTAAAAGAAAATCACAAATTTTGGGTTGTCCTCAGAAAAGTAAGAGAGGGGAAATATTTTGATGGGGACACTGCTTCTGGTGACCTGGGGGACCCCAAGGGATTCCTTTAATTTGCAGGGATTTCCTCTAATTTCCTGTTTGGCTATGGGACAGGAAGTGATGGAAAATCTCTGCAATGGGACACGGATGCTGACAAAAAAATCTGACAGGGGTTATAACCCTCCCTTGCTCTATCCCAAAAAAAGTTTTGGCTATAGTTCTACTTTAAGTCAGTGGTGAAGAGCTACAGATACACAAATGGGTTGATTTACTAAAGACAAATAATCTGTGCACTTTGCAAGTGCAGTTGCTCCAGAGCTTAGTAAATGAGCAGAGGCTCTGATGACTTCCATCAGCCAATCATGTACAAGCAAAAAAACATTTTTTTTTATTTTTCTTCATGTGATCGAGTATTCTTTGCAAAGTGAAGCTTCCCTCATTCACTAAGCTCTGGAGCAACTGAATTTACTAAGTGCACTTCCCTTAAGTAAATCAGCCCCAGTGGCTATTTTACAGCTTTGATTATATTCTTATATTTCTGATTTAATTTGGAGGTTCTTTTTAAATATAGATAAAGGTGAAAAGAGAAATATGAGCATTTAAGTATTTAAGCCATGTGATGTCCTATGGGGCTATCAGTTACCTGTTGTTTGCTGAAGTCATTCATGTAAAAACTGATGTTATATAAATGAATTGTTTCTGTGTGGATAACATGGAAATGAGCCCATATCAGGGAGTTCCAGGTTGCTCCTGCTATGCGCTTTGTAATGGGCTGTCATACTTCAGGCTGCTGGGAAGACTGACAGCTGATTAAATAACTTTCTATCTTGGCAGAAGGTCCACACAGAACCAAGGAAGGAGATTTAATGTATGAATCAATGTGTCTCTGCATCACCATTTACAAGTCTGATTTATATATCTTAATACCATGAATAAATATCTCTATGATAGCTCTGGTGATTCATGTTATACAGCAAGACTCGCTGTTCTACTGTTGCAATGAACACGATGTCTTTATACTGCCATCGTCTTCAGCCAAGAAGTTGTGATTTAAAATGTCTTGTTAAAGGATGCTGGTATAAACTGAGACATTTTATTGCTTCACAGTTGTTGAAATCACTAAATATGAGCAATTAGCCTGTTTACAAATTAAAGTTTTTTTTAATTGTCTTCTTTCAAGATAGACATTTGTATTTGATATACAAGGCATTCATGTACAAATGCACAATAACAAGCAGATTGTATGAGCAGTGAATTTATTACGCAGCCACAATGTGTGTGAGTTCATGTGCACAGTCTACAGAATATATACAGTAGGTGGAATTCACCAACAATATTGGTTGGCTATGGAATGTTTGCTCCACCATCCAGAGGACCACTTGTTCATCCATGGTTTAATATAAAATAAACATACAGGGGTTGATTTACTAAAGCTGGAGAGTGCACAATTTGGTGCAGTTGTGCATGGTAGCCAATCAGCTTCTAGCCTCAGCTTGTTCAATTAAGGTTTGACAACAAAACCTGAAAGCTGTTCGGTTTCTATGCAGAGCTGCACCAGCTTTTGCACTCTCCAGCTTTAGTAAATCAACCCATAATGTTCTCTACTACTTTTGGCTTTACATTTAAATGTGTGCACCATATAGGAATGAACCCACATCAATTGCAAATCACTATCATGAAAGGAGACTGTAAAAATCTTAATTTGTAAAAGCGGCAGTAAACTGTGTGCAGAGGAGCACTGTACTTTAATACGTAGAAGCACACGCAGTTGTCAGAATACAAAGACTGATGCTTAAAATAGAGAATCTGGTGTTAACTACCAGTACATACAGTGTGTTGCCTCTTTTCCTACAATGGCAGAGCCCATGTTTTTGACATACCATATAGCTTGGTACATGTGCATTGAATTGCTTTGCATTTTGAAATCATTTTTTTTTTCTTATTTCTTTGAAAAATGTTGGCATGTGTATTCTGGGGTGCCTGTTATGGAAGTGGAAGTCAAAAAGGCAATATTTGGATGCTCAATATGCACAGCAAATTGGGACAGTTCTGTTTGAGTTGAACATCGATATTCGATCTAGTACATTTAGTGATGGTGATTGCTGTTTGTGCAAACATTTGCTTGTGCATGCAGACCCATGTTACAAGCATACTCTAGCAGTTTATCCCTGCTCTTTTTGTATTTGTTTTTACAAATAAGACTGAATATTTAGCCCAAACCTGGTGACCTGATAGCTTCTAACTTTTGTCTGTGCCCTTCCACTGCATCACATCATGCTGATACAGCTGGTAAACTGCAGTCTTTTTCTAGTTTAGTTTGCTACTATGGACAAGTCACCACACAAGTAACCCCAAAAACTAAACTCGAACTTATTCAGCTTTACTGGCAGATGCATGAAAGATACCTAAAAAGAAAATGTATTTGCAGCAAGAACTATATTATATGTTTAGGATTTGTGCATATTAATAAAAAAGAACAGTACATTGGTCTTTGGCACACATTCCCTGTGTGTCTGTAGTTTTCAGTGTAAGCCTTTTGGCCCCATAGATAGAAATGTGAAAAAAGGAAAAAATGATGCCCCATGTGCCCTTACCCCTAACTTCATCCAAATCTTTAAAGGTATGTGTAGCCAAAATGTTTTTCCTTTAGTTTTAAACAGTGTAGATAAGGGTTAAAACCCCATCTTTTTTTTTCCCTGTCTGCTGGGGGGAATTTCTCTTGACTTCTTGCCTGGAGATGCTACAGGAAGTCAAAGGAAGCCTCTCCAAAATGAAGGTAATGTCTACCTTGGAAAGTTGCCACCGGAACATCTGTCCTTGTTGGATGCCTTGCTTTCACCATTTGCTCTTACATTTTGGATTCCCTCTTGCCTTCTTTCTCAATAATAGTGGTCACAAGGGCAAAACTAGTAGTGAATCATCATCGGAGAAACCCAACAAAAATAAAATTTGGACAGATATTCTAACTATTCCACGCGCTATCCAAAACTAAAAAAAGTTTTATTTTACATATGCTTTAAGCTAACAAAAATTAACTCTCCTCACTTCAATACCTATAACCTCTTCTAAACCCTAAATTCAACTTTTAACAGTTAACCCCCAGTACTAAAAAAAGTGGAACTGAACTCAAATAGTGAATATTTGCTATTATAAGAATAATTTAGAAATCTAAGTAGAAGTAATGCCCTGAAACATGTACCTGTTCTATGGAATTCCTGCTTAATAAAATAGTAATGCACTTCCAGGTATGAATGTACCCAGGCATTCTGGTGTCTACAGCCGCAAAGCTTCATAACTGTACAGTGCAGTGTGAGCGTAAAGTAGTTTCCCTGCATGTTTTTTAGTTTAACACATTAAACAGAATAAAATCAACATTCCCCAGCAAACCATTTGTTAAAGTTCTTACCCAAGCATTTGCAGTTTATAACTTTTAAGGTTGTTGGATCCTGCTCTCTTGCTGCTTGCCTGAACTTCTAGTTCTCTACCCAGGAAAGAGTTAACAGTGAACAGTGCAGTCTTGAGACAGTCTGTTAGCTTGCAGAGGCTGTGTATTTTAATTGATGACCACAATGTAGAGAGAAACAATTTGGATCCCTGCATTCAATGGTGGCTCCATAGGATGCTGCAAGACAAGGGAGCCACCTTGAAACAGGAAAGCTGGGTCATGGCAGCAGCTTAAACTGGAACACAACAAGAATTAAAAGAAAAAAAAGCTCAGTAAGTGCATAAAAACGGGAGTTTAATATCACTTTATGGCACTGCTAGTAGCCTCAGGTGGTTTGGAGTGAGATTAGGCGATGTCACTACTGTGCTGCTTACTGTTGTTCTTGCTGGAGGCTCTGATATAGGGAAATAAAAGCCCAAGAAGACTGCCTCCATACAGAGGCACAGTACAGAACAAGGCATAGTAAGTCAGTAGTGGGGAAGGATCAGCTGCAGGTAGAATACAGGCAAAACTGGTGATTGATTCTTGGTCCCCTGCCTGCCTTTTTCTAGGCACAGCTTCCAGAGTTCAGTTCCTCCTTAACCACTTGCCGAGCGCCAACTGCAGTTTGACGGTTGCAAGATGGCTCGTTATAGCAAACCTCCGTCATACGACGGCGGCTGCAAGATCGCACACTGTAAGCTCACATGTGCTCCCGGAGGCCAGGTAGCGGGTAGGGCGGACTCGATCTCCGCCGGCTACCTGCGATGGCCCCCCCGCAGTGAAAGAACGGAGGTCCGTGTATGTAAACACAGATCTCCGTTTTCATAGAGGGGGAAGGGCTGTGATCACAGGCTTCCTGTATATGGAAACCGTGATCACTCCCCTCCCCCTGCCAGCCCAGACACGATACAGTTAGAACATGCCTAGGGAACACATTTAACCCTTAGAGCGCCCCCTCCAGGTTAACCCCTTCACTGCCAATGGCATTTACACAGTAATCAGTGCATTTTTATAGCACAGATCGCTGTATAAATGCCAATGGTCCCAAAAAAGTGTCAAAATGGTCCGACATGTCCACCAAAATATCGCAGTACCACTAAAAATCGCAGATCGCCGCCATTACTAGTAAAAAATATAAAAAAACAAAATCCCATAAATTAATTCTCATCATCCGTAAACACGGCAACTTTTGCGCAAACCAATTAACAAACGTCAATTGTGATTTTTTTAACAGAAAATATGAGGAAGAATATAAATCGGCTAAAACCAATGAAAAAAAATGTTTTTATAATTTTTTTTTGGATTTGTATTTTAGCAAAAAGTAAGAAAAACAGGTTTATTTTTTTGCAAAATTGTCATTCTTTTTTTTATCTATAGCGGTGATCATAAATGATACAGAGGGGATCAAATACCACCAAAATAAAGCTCTGTTTGTGGGGGAAAAAAGGACTTAAATTTAGTTTGGGTAAAATGTTGTACGACTATGCAATTGTCAGTTAAAGCGCCGCAGTGCCGAATCGCGAAAAGTGCTCTGGTCCTAAAGTGTGAAATCCTTCCGGGGCTGAAGTGGTTAAAGTGAACCTTTTCATTCCCCAAACATATGAACATAATTATAATCTGTTCCACTAGCCATTTCAAAAGCACATCTTCTGTATCCAAAATATGTAGTGTAAGGAAGAATTCCAGGTATGCCATAGTTACATTGGTCCAGCTTAAACAAATGTAACTATGCATATACCATGCCTGTGAGATCCCTCTGAGCAAAGAAACATTGGTCAAGTCCATCAGAAAATGCAATTACCAATGACTCTTACAATCTATATTGATTTAGTTTATATCACCATCAGCACCAGAGAAAAATAAATTATATATTGTACATCATAATCTAAGTTTTTTACAAGACATAGCAAATGATGATTTATCTTATCACATAATGAACATTGTTTATATTATGGTGCGATATAATCACTGTACTTTATTGTAGGGGAATTAAAGGGAAACTTCACTACTAGAGTTGAGCGAACCCGGACTGTAAAGTTCGGGTCCGTACCGAACTTTGGGGTGTCCGGGACCCGGACCCGGACTTTTCAAAAAAAGTCCGGGT
>BLSH010436096.1:404684-427914 GCA_018402905.1 Glandirana rugosa
AGGTTTAACCCGGGTTTCACAGTTATAAAACACACTGATGGTAATAAAAGGTCGTGACGGATGTGAAGCTCTGGTGAACTCCATGCCCAAGAGGGTTAAGGCAGTGCTGGAAAATAATGGTAGTCACACAAAATATTGACACTTTGGGCCCAATTTGGACCTTTTCACTTAGGGGTGTACTCACTTTTGTTGCCAGCAGTTTCGACAATAATGGCTGAGTGTTGAGTTATTTTGAGGGGACAGCAAATTTACGCTGTTATACAAGCTGTACACTCACTACTTTACATTGTAGCAAAGTGTCATTTCTTCAGTGTTGTCACATGAAAAGATAAAATAAAATATTTACAGAAATGTGAGGGGTGTACTCACTTTTGTGAGATACTGGACATTTTACTATAACAATTAGAGATTTTAAAAATTAAAACATCCTGTTACTCCTAAACAATGCTACACTTTTTTTTGTCTCTCCTCCCCCTTCCCCCCTTCCATGCCCCGCCTCCCCTCTCTTTTTCCCTTTACACATGACTGAGAGTACATGCGCGGGTCGGATGTAAGCCTCGGATTTAATTAGAAGAAGAGTTATGCCGAACGACAAAAATTCTACGATAGATGGTTTTCCAGGAAGGCAAAAGAAAACTTTTTGTACGAATATGCGAGTTTACATAACGCATATATCATATCCAGTTGTTATTATACATGTTATATGACTGTACTGTATCCGGTCAGACCGACTGTTTATTTGATTCATAACATGCCATTCATCGTGTAATCTTCATTCTGTAAATCTCTTCTTAAAATGTTTCATATAGTTTCTTTGGATGTGCCATCACTGTAAATCTACTTTGCATTCAATAAAAACCTTTTGGAAAAAAAAAATATATTTTCAAATATGTGAGGAGTGTACTCACTTTTGTGGGATACTGTATAATGAGCAAATAAGGTTTTCCCCATATGCATATACAGTATATTTACAACACATGCAAAGTTTCTAAAACATTAACCCTAATGGATAATTGTTTATATACAGTTAGGTCCATATATATTTGGACACAGGCACAATTGTCATACTTCTGGCTCTGTATGCCACCAGAAGAAAATTAAAACAAAACAATCCAAATTATTTGAACTGCAGACTTTCAGCTTTAATTCAAGGGGTTGAACATAAATATCAAGTATAAATTTTAGGAACTGCAACCATTTTTATACACAGTCCCCCCATTTTCAGGGGCTCAAATGTACTGTAATTGGACAAATGAATATAATCGTATATAAAATGTTCATTTTTAATATTTTGTTGAGAATCCTTTACTGGCAATGACTGCCTGAAGTCTGGAACCCATGGACATTACCAAAGACTGGGTTTCCTCCTTTCTGATGCTTTGCCAGGCTTTAATTGCAGCTGTCTTCAGTTGTTCTTTGTTTGTTGGTCTTTCTGCCTTTAGTTTTTTCTTCAGTGAAATGCACGCTCAATTGGTTTGAGATAGGTGATTGACTCAGCCATTGCAGAATATTCCACTTCTTTTTCTTCAAAAGCTCCTGGGTTGCTTTTGCATTGTATTTTGGATCATTGTCCATCTGTACTGTGAACTTTGCTGCATTTGGCTGAATCTGGCTGACAGTATATCTCTTTTTTTTTTTTTCCACAAAATTTTTATTGAAAAATTTCAAGCATTACAAAAGACTTAAACAGTTAAAGTCTTTAAGCAGTTGAGAAAATACAGTGTTTAACCACTTCAGCCCCGGATAAATTTCCAGCTTTAGGACCGGAGCCCTTTTTGCGATTTGGCACTGCGTCGCTTTAACTGAAAATTGCGCAGTCGTGCGGCGTTGTACCCAAACAAAATTTGCGTCCTTTTTTCCCACAAATAGAGCTTTCTTTGGGTGGTATTTGATCCCCTCTGCGTCATTTCTGATCGCCGCTATAAACAAAAGAAGAGCGACAATTTTGCAAAAAAAAAACAAATTTCTTACTTTTTGCTAAAATACAAATCCAAAAAAAAAAATATAAAAAAACATTTTTTTTCACCGTTTTTGGCCGATTTACATTCTTCCTCATATTTGCGATAAAAAAAATTGCAATCGGCGTTTATAGATTGGTTTGCGCAAAAGTGGTCGCGTTTACGGATGATGAGAATTCATTTTTGGGGTTTTTTTTTTTTTTTACTAGTAATGGCGGCGATCTGCGATTTTTAGCGGTACTGCGATATTTCAGTGGACATGTCGGACTATTTTGACACTTTTTTGGGACCATTGGCATTTATACAGCGATCAGTGCTATAAAAATGCACTGATTACTGTGTAAATGCCATTGGCAGTGAAGGGGTTAACCTGCAGGGGGCGCTCTAAGGGTTAAATATGTTCCCTGGGTGTGTTCTAACTGTATGGGGACTGCCCTAGCTGGGGAAGGGAAGTGGTCACAGCCTTCATGTACAGGAAGCCTGTGATCACAGCCCTTCCCCCTTCACAGAATGGAGGTCCATGTTTACATACACGGACCTCCGTTCCTTCGCTCCGGGGGGGCCATCGCGGGTAGCCCGCGGCAATCGAAGCCGCCGCACCCGCTCCCTGGCCCTCCCCGAACACAGTGAGCGCGTTATCGCAGCCGCCGTCGCATGACGGCGATTTGCGATAACGAGCCACTTTGCCGCCGTCAACCTGCGGTTGGCGGTCGGCAAGTGGTTAAATGTGAATCAATATATGCCTTCAGATAGCTAATGACACTTTCGGAAGTCTTCCTCGGGCAGCGGCTCATGGGTGTTCGTTTTCGGGTGGCCCCAAGGTACCAGCAAGTGATTAGGACAAAGGCAGGGGGAGACCACACGGGGGGACTCCCCTAGGCTAGTGGAGCCGGGTACCCTGCAAGGGAGTGTGGGGTGTCGATATGCCCCCAAGAAAGGAGGAGGCACCTTACAGGGTGAAAAGTTTAAAAATAGAGGGGGGGAGGGGGGAGGGTAAGGAGGGGTCTGGGTTTCTATCGGGAGGGGGTGAGGGTGGTCACCAGCTGCCCTCTCCGACGTCCGGAGACCCTCTCCCAAAGGGTCATAGCCATAATAGGGATTCACTTAAAGTAAAGAACTGGGCAATCGTGTATTTGTAGAGGAGCCTACGCTAGAGCTAAGTATGTTTGGGAGTTTCTGAAAGTGAGCCAGGCTTCCCAGGTTCTCATGAATTTAGTGATTTTATCCTGTGTTATATGTATCAGTTCTTCGATTTCTGCTACTCAGCTTGAACGGTAGATCCATTCTGAAAGTTTAGGCGGGGATGTTGAACGCCAATGCATGGGGATGCACATCCTGGCAGCGTTTACCATATGCATCGCTACTGACTTGAAGTACCTTTTTTGGGGGATTTTGGACAGATGTAGCAAATATTGTTCAGGTGTGAATTCCATGGGTAGTTCTGATACTTGTTTAACAAGATCGTGAACTCCGGTCCAGTATTGGCGGAGGAGAGGGCAGTCCCACCATATATGGGGGAACATTCCCTCCTCCTGCCCACAGCGCCAGCACCTGTCGGTGACAGAGGGGTAGAATTTGTGTAGCAGGTCAGGCGTCCTGTACCAGCGTGTTTTAAGCTTGTACCCATTCTCTTGGACTGAGACGTTTAATGAGCCCTTGTGGATGTAGAGGTGGATACGGTCCCAGTCCTCCTGCTCTATCTCCCTTCCTACTACCCGGTTCCAGTATGCTCGTTTTTAGGATTGCTGACGGTTCGGCGGACAAGGAGGATTGCTATTACATGGTTTTGGGGGGATGTGCGGGAGCATAAAGATTCAAAAGGCGTAAGAGGTCTAGTGAAGTGATCCCTGCTTGTTTTATCATCTAAGAAGTGTTTCACTTGCATGTAGGACCAAAATGGGAATGTACCTGTATTGGAGAGTTCCGCAAGCACTGATTGTTTCAAAAACCTTCCCCTGCGAAAGAATTGCTGGGCTTTCATGTCTCCATAGGACCATTCTGCCCTTATGAACAATCCTGACATCCCTGAAGGGAAGTCCGGGTTTCACCTGACGGGAGTAAGCGGGGACAGCATGTTAGAAACAGAGTTTGCGGAGCAAGCTTTGGCAAATATTAAAAGGGTCGCACCTATGAGAGGATGCGACTGGACCTTCCTAGTAATATGTTTTTTGTGCAGCCATGGTGTAAGCTTCAAGTCCATTTGTGAGACCAGGTTCTCCAGGAGCACCCATCCCTTGCAGAGGGCGTGTATAGACCAGTCGACTATTCTGGCAAGATGGGTCGCCCAATAGTATCTCTGGAGGTCCGGAAGACTGATCCCTCCTTGAGATTTCGGTAGTGTAAGTTTGGACCATGCTATACGGGTCGGCCCATCAGACCAGAGGAACTTGCGACACATTGTTTTGTATTGTTTGAAAAAAGATTGTGGGAGCGCTATCGGTATTGTGTGTAGTTTATATAGCATACGAGGAAGCGTCACCATTTTGATAAGCGATGCCCGACTGAACCACGAAACCAGGAGTTTATCCCACCTTCACAGGTCCTGTTGGGTGGATGACAGCTCAGCCAGGAAGTTCCTATGGAATAATTCCGATGGCCTAGCTGGTAATTGGATCCCCAGGTAAGTAATGCTATCGTCCTTCCATTGAAAGGGTAAATTCTGTTGGCACTGTTGTTTAGCGTTGTGGGGGCGAGATATGTTTAGGGCAAAGGACTTGGAATCATTTATTTTTAGGTTAGAGATCACTTTGAATTGCTCGAGGACTGCCAGAAGGTCGGGGCGGTAAGGAGTAGAAGGACATCATCGGCGAAGGCTGCAATTTTGAATTCTCAATCTCGCACTTTAATTCCCGCGATATTTTGGTTGGCTCTGATGGACCTAAGGAGGGGTTCAAGTGTAAGGATGTATAGCAGGGGGGAAAGAGGGCATCCCTGCCTCATGCCATGGTGGACCGAGAAGGCTTCCGACAGGTGGCCGTTAACTCTGACCCTTGCACTTGGGTTGTGACAGAGGGACATGATAAATGAGCGCATACATGTCCGCAATCCCAGATGCTGCAGGGTAGCGTCCATGTAGTCCCATGCCACTCTGTCGAAAGCCTTCTCCGCATCCATGGCCAAAAAGAACCCCTCTTGCTTTGAGCTAGTCAGCCAATGGTGCAGATTCAATGCTCTGATGGTATTGTCTCTGGCCTCCCTGCCAGGGACAAAGCCCACCTGGTCCAGTCCCACCAAAGCCGGTAAGTGGTAGGATATTCGGGTGGCAAGAATCTTGGCGAAAAGTTTTACATCGACATTCAGCAGGGAGATGGGCCGATAGCTCGCTACATTCGATGGGTCCTTCCCCTCCTTAGGTATCACCACAACGTGGGCCTCTAGCAGTCTCTGCGACTCATGGGGAGTGGTAGCTAAGGTATTAAATGCCGAAAGGAATCTGGGGGCTAGGAGGTCAAAAAAGCTCTTAAAGCATTGGACCAGGAATCCATCCGGTCCCAGACTCTTGCCCAGCTTCATCGTTTTGAGGGCTGCTGCGGATTCCTCTTGAGTTAACGGGGTCTCTAGACCCGGGCGTCCACCCCCGACAGGGCCTTGGGGCCATGCCGGGTCAGGAACTCCCTGATAAGCTCAGCCCATTTAGAAGGTGGAATGGGGTCTGTTTTAGCTAAGTTAAGGTTGTAGAATTGGCTGTAGAACTGTTGAAATTGTCGGGCTATATCTACCTTGTTGCAGTGATGTCCCCCCCCGGGTATCAGTAATGTGATGCATGGTGGTCTTGAGTTGATGGTGCTGGGTAGCCCTGGCGAGCAGGTGCCCAGGTTTGTTCCCCAATTCGTAGAACATTTTCTGCGAGAGGAAATGTCGGCGGCAGGCCCGTTTATGGAGCTCTTCTGTCAGAAGTGCTCTTGTCTCAGACAGTTCTTGGGCTATTTGTAGCGCCAGGGAGTGCTTATGTTGCCTTTCCAGGGTGCGTATTTTGTTAGACAGATCCAAGATCCTAGCCCTATGTTCCTTCTTTTTCCTAGCTGAGATAGCCATGAGCTGTCCCCTGATAACACACTTATGTGCCTCCCATTGCGTCAAGGGAGGCATCCCAGGCATGTCATTGTGTAGGAAAAACTCATTGATACCCTGTTTCAGGGCCGACAGGTCCACCGGGTCTGAGAGGAGAGACGCGTCCATCCTCCAGGTCTTGGTGGAAGTAATGTGTTCTGGGAAAGTAAGGGTGATGGTAACAGGGTGGTGGTCCGAGAGAACCATGGCCTCAATGGTTGCACAATGCAAATAGGGAAGGTCCGGCTGCGAGAGAAATAGATAGTCTAGTCTAGTATACCTGTGGTGTAGTGCGGAGTAAAAGGTGTAATCTCTGTCGCGTGGGTGTATGGTCGCCCAGGTATCATGCAAGGCAAGGGACACAAGTTGTAGTTTGATCTGCCTCAGCGCCGAGTATGTGAGGGACGAAGTCCCTGTAGAGGTATCTAGGAGCGGGTCTAGGGGGACATTAATATCGCCCCCCAGGATTATTAAGCCTGTTTTAAAGAGTGTCAATTTGTTAAATGACCTCTCTTAGGAAGAGGACTTGTTTCACATTAGGGCAATACACGTTAGCTAATGTAACAGGCTTGTCCTGCCATGTGCCCTTTATGAACAGGTATCTACCCTCCTTGTCCGCCAGCTGGTCAGTGACAGTAAAGGGGCTACATTTGGAAAGGAGAATGGAGACTCCCTTAGATTTTGAGGTTGGGCAGGGGGCATGAAATACTGTGGCGTAGCGGGCGGATTGGAGCCGTGGGACCGATCCTCCTCTAAAGTGGGACTCCTGTAAAAAAAGAATCTTTGTCTTGCTGCTTCTGCCAGGACGCTGCTCCTTTTTTCGGGGATGTTTAAGCCCCGTGCATTGAGAGAGTAGATCTTAAGTGTGAGAGGGGTCGAGCGCGGTTTGAAGTGCACCATTGCGATGGATCACCTGGCGGAGGTCTGAGGCTGTGGGCTTACTCAGGATGGGGGAGAGAGCAGCTGGGAGGGAGTACTAAAAGGAAAAGGTATGGAGGGAAGAGAGAAGGGCTGGGTTAGGGGGGAAAGGGGGGTAGCAGTAGGAAGGGGACGCTCAGGGACTAGGACTAAAACTATTTGAATCCCCAGAAGGAACCGGGTACCATTGTGGTTACCGGAGGTAAGAGCAGGCCTGCTGTATCACCTAGAGGGATGAGGGGGTAGTGGGGTGGCTGGTAGCATTACCAATCAGGGCCTGCCACCTAGGTATGGGGGAGGAGACTAGCAGTAGGTCTATCAACAGCAAGGACTATCAGTAACATACAAACAGTCATGTTAGCTTAGAGCATTTTGGGCTTACCTCCCGCTTCAGGGGGAACGGGTCCCAGGGGAAACCCCCCACCCCCCCTGAAAAGAAAAGGGAGGAGGAGTGAGGGGAAGCCCACCAGGGTACCCCGCATAGATAAACTCCATCTGGGTGTCGCCGGAGACAGGAATTAGCATTGCCTTCCACTTTAGTGGCCCGGGCACTTGAGCTTCTGCTGCCACAGCTGAGCGATGCCGGGAAGCGTTGCCCAGAAGGAGCAGCGCACATTATTACAACATGATAAGGCGCTTACAACAGATAAACAGTCTAACAAATCTGGGTGGACCAGTAACAGTTAGTCGGTACAGGGTCCACCGGCCAGCCCATCCCCAATTCCCCCTAAAACAGAGGGTCTGAGGGGGGCAGGAGGGCAAGGGCCTCGAGGGCATTCAGACCCGCTCCACGGACCGGCCGTGGGGGACGCTTGGGTCCTCCCCGCGGCCCACAGGGGGGCTTCACTACCATCGCCAGGGTCCAAGACTATCCAGCGAGGGCAGGGTCTCCCCTCCATGTACGTACCACAGCGGGTTCCGACCCGGAGCCCCGGGTCAGCGTCTCTGTTCTTAAGCAAGGATCTCGGCCTGCACCCGCGACCTTATTGGGTGGGCCCCAGCCAAGCCCCTCACCTCCCACGTCCCAGAGAGGCAACTGGTTCCCCAACTTTAACATGGCTAAGTATAGAGACATCCTTATGAAGATATCAATGTCAATATCAAAAGTCCCAGAAACCACAAAAACATCAACAATGTAATCAACAAAGTAAGGGGTCGACACGGCCCGGGGGCGTCCAGCTCACCGCCACGGTGCAGTACTTGTGAGCAAGAGTGTTGAAATCAGCTGTCAGCACATACACTGCGGTGAGGGACCCAACCCGAGGCCCATTTTAGGTGGAGCAGTAGGTGCCCATAGTCTGTGCCCTAGACAAGTGAGCAAAGAACAACAATGGGAACATAGGAAGGCATGATGGGAGTAGACCCCAGACTGCGCTCCACTGAGTGTGTAAGGGAGCTGCAGGTTAAAGTGTGTAAGATGTAAAAGAGAAAACAAGAAGAGGGGCAGGGGAGGATTCCGTATTCCGGTCAGACTGGTCAGACTGGTGTGAGCTGGCAAGTGATTAGAGTTGCAAATCCAGTCCTGGTATGCCCAAACATCCCTAGATCCAATGACCCGGTGATATGCCTGTGTTAGTTCACCTGGAAAGTGGTGTGGATCTCTGGTATTAGTTTACTGTCAGAAGAAGCATATCCCCTGTCCAGATAGCCGAAAGGTTCTGCACAAATAAAAGTGGTCTCTGAGGGGGCGGTAAGTACCCATTCAGTCCGGCTGAAGGATTAACAGTGGATTGGGGGTCCAAAAACCGATCCAGGTAAACATAAGCCAAAGAAAGATATAAAGAAAAAATTGTGCTATAGGCCAATTAGAGTCAGACTGGGCAGGGTAATAGGTCGGGCTTGGTTAGTGGTCAGTCTTCCGTCTTGCTGAGGACTGTTTTTTCGGTGATCATGGCATCTGGGTTGTCTCGGGGAGATCCCGAGGAGGACCTGTGACACCTCTGCCTATTTCTGCGTGACCGAGGGGTGCCCTCTTGCTGGGTGGGGATCCGGGGCTCAGGCTGCATGAAAGAGCCAAACCATTCTGGCACTGGGACTAGCGATAGGCCTAAAGTGTCACAAAAGGCTTGTAAGTCCATGGGGGTGCGCAACATAGCTGTCCTGTTGCCCAAAGTGGCCGATAATCAAAAAGGAAATTTCCAGCGATATACTATATTACGTTCCCTTAAGACAGTTAACAGGGGGCGTAGCTCTCTCCTGTGTTGCAAAGTAATGGTAGACAGGTCTTGAAAGATCTGTACAGGCCTACCTTCATGCTGTAAGTGCCCTTGGGTGCGAGTTTGTCGCAGAATCTCTTCCTTTTGCGTAAAGCTGACAAAACAGCAGACAATGTCCCTAGGGGAGTCAGTGTCCTGGCCTCTAGGTCTCAGCGCCTGATGGCATCTCTCGAGTTCAATAGGTGCATCAGGTGGTCTGCCCAATAAAGTATTGCATATCGCCCAGACCATGTGCTGTAATTGAGGGCCCTCGATCGTCTCTGGGACTCCCCTAAATCTAAGGTTCCATCTGCGACCCCTATTATCGAGATCCTCAAGGTGGCGATGCATGTCCAGCAGATGTTGGGACTGTGTACTGACTGCCTGCTGCACCTGCTGAATGGCGGCCCCATGTATCATGGCCGCTGCCTCCACGTGTTCAAGGCGGGAGGCCATGGACTGTAGGTCCGACTTAAGCTCGGAGATTGCTGCGGTAAGAGTGCCCTTGATGTCAGGTCCGCTAGGCTAAGGAACGGGGGGGCTTGCGCTCGATGTGCGGTGTTGCTCACCTGATGCATATATTCCGGTGCGGGGGATCCGTATGCTGCTCCCGCGTCCGAGGTCTGAGTGGAGGCCTGTGTGTCCTGCTAGCTGTTCATGAAAAGGGCTGGGATAGTGCGGCTGAGTTGTGTGCCAGCGTCCGGATGTCTGCGGCTTGCTGAGCTGCTTCTGCCTGCCATCCCTGGAGCTGCTTGGGAGGTTAGCCCGGCTTATGGTGCTGCTTGCAATGTCCTGATAGTCGGAGCACTTGGATCACGTGTCCATCTTGGTCCGGTGCTAGGCCACACCCCCGACAGTATATCTCTTAACACTTCCAAATTTGTCCAGCTGCTTCTGCCTTCTGTGACATCATCAATAAACACCAATGATCCAGTGCCGCTGGAAGCCATGCATGCCCATGCCATCACACTGTCTCCACCATGTTTTACAGATGATGTTGTGTGCTTTGGATCATGAGCTGTTCCAAGCCTTCTCCACACTTTATTCTTCCCATCATTCTGGTGCAGATTAGTCTTAGTATTATCTGTCCAAAGAATGCTTTTCCGGAACTGGTCTGGTTTTTTTAGATGTTTTTTGGCAAAGTCTAATCTGGCTTTTCTAATCTTCAGGCTGGTGAATGGTTTGCACCTTGTGGTGAACCCTCTGTATTTGCTCTCGTAAAGTCTTCTCTTGATTGTAGACTTTGACAATGATACACCCACCTCCTGGAGAGTGTCCTTCACTTGTCTGGATGTTGTGAATGGGTTTTTCTTTACCATAGAGAGAATCCTGTGATCATCTACCACTGTTGTCTTCTGTGGAAGTCCAGGCCTTTTTATGTTGCTAAGCTCACCAGTGCGTTCTTCTTTCCTCAGAATGTACCAGACTGTTGATTTGGCCACTCCTAATTTGCTACTATCTCTCTGATGGCTTTGTTTAGTTTTTGAAGCCTTACAATGGCCTGTTTCACTTACATGGGCAACTCCTTTGAACACATGATGTAGGTTCACAACAATAAATTCCAAATGCAAATACCACACTTAGAATAAACTCCAGGCCTTTTACCTGCTTAACTGATGAAGAAATAACAAAGGAGTAGCCCACATCTAGCCATGAATCAGCTTTTGATTCAATTGTCCAATTAATTTTGGTCCCTTGAAAAAGGGGGGTTGACTATTCTTAAGAGCTGCAATTCCTAAACCCTTCCTCCAATTTGGATGTACATACACTCAGATTAAACCTGAGAGTGTGCATGTTTAGCCCATATCCATTATATAACTATAGCTTGAATATGTTTTGGTAAATACCTGAAAAAAAAACTAAAATTGTGCCTGTGTCTAAATATATATGTACCTAACTGTAATTCTGATCACAATGAGTTAACATCTTAAAGAACTGATAAAGTATATGTAAACCCTCAGCTTGTAAAACAACCCATTCTTTTTAAAATCGAAATGAAAGGCAAAGCATTTGTGTATACATATAAATAAAAAACTTTTCAATGCATTTTTCCCCTTTTTTAAGTGATCACCTCTGTTCTCAGCTGCATAAAAATCTTAGAGAAGTGAGGGGGCAGCAGCACACTGACCTTCCTAGTGAATGGCTGTGCTAGAGGGCATGTCAGCACAAGTCAGACCATTGGAGGAGAGCAGGCTGAGTTCCTACACAGCTAGAGAACTGACCATGCTATGCTCTCATGCCTAGTGTAGTCAGTTTTTGATAGGGAAGCAGAGGGACTGACAGGAACACCAGTGATTTCACACAAAGGAAGCAATACAAAGTAACCAGGATACTTTTTCATACAAGTACATGGTACAGCAGGCACATATCAGGAATATGAAATGCTGGGTTTACATATTCTTAAGAGAATAATAATTAATAATGTAATGTATTTAAAACCATTAGCCTACAAGGGGAAAACTGATGTAAGAATACATATTCAACAATAAATAGATAGGGTGCAGTGTTCTAATGACAGTTATATTTTTTTTTCTTATCATTGGCTGGTGAATTGTGCTTGTGGTTGAAAGTAATTTACTACAATGGATGTTACATTTATGTATGCTCTCTTCTTAATCTAGCTCTAATTTCATTACTTAATGTTGAGTTCTTTCCCCAATTCTCAATGTCACATGGTCAATAAAACACCAAAATGCAGTTGGCGGTGTGCAGAGAATGTAATAGACGCTCATACATTATTTGTTAGCCTGAGAACAGCTGCAAGGCTGAGGCCATTAACTCAATCTCTTCATTACCACACTGTATTTTGGAGCTTGGCTGACTTGCGTGTTGCCTCACTGGGTACTAGATGAGGGGACTGTTACACCTAAGATATTTCTAATACATTCACATGCAAAAGAAGCTCTTAACAAAGTGCATTTTTAAATGGCTATCTTTTGAAAAAAATAAAGATTTCAGTATTTGCTACAATAAAATGCAGACCAGTGTAACTATCTCTTGTGGTAAGAAGTATGTCCACCACATGCACCACAAGGAACATTAAATAACAGGCACTTTAATTATTCATTGAGGTATAATTTGAAATCACAGCCATTTTTTTTAGGAATTTATGTTTTTTCAAATATTTTTCTTTTTATCCATAAGAATTCAGTCTGGGGTTCCATATACAGTATCTCACAAAAGTGAGTACACCTCTCATGTTTTTGTAAATATTTTATTATATTTTTTCATGTGACAACACTGAAGAAATGACACTTTGTTACAATGTAAAGTAGTGAGTGTACAGCTTGTATAACAGTGTAAATTTGCTGTCCCCTCAAAATAACTCAACACACAGCCATTAATGTCTAAACCGCTGGCAATAAAAGTGTGTACACCCCTAAGTGAAAATGTCCAAATTGGGCCCAATTAGCCATTTTCTCTCCCCGGTGTTACGTGACTCGTTAGTGTTAAAAAGTCTCAGATGTGAATAGCGAGCAAGTGTGTTAAATGTGGTGTTATTGCTCTCACTCTCTCATACTGGTCATTGGAAATTCAACATGGCACCTCATAGCAAAGAACTCTCCAAGGATCTGAAAAAAAGAATTGTTGCTCTACATAAAGATGACTTAGGCTATAAGAAGATTGCCAAGCCCCTGAAACTGAGCTGCAGCAAGGTGGCCAAGACCATACAGCAGGTTAACAGGACAGGTTCCACTCAGAACAGGCCTCGCTATGGTCAACCAAAGAAGTTGATTGCACGTACTCAGCATCATATCCAGAGGTTGTCTTTGGAAAATAGACGTATGAGTGCTGCCAGCATTGCTGCAGAGGTTTAAGTGGTAGGGGTTCGGCCTGTCAGTGCTCAGACCATACGCCGCACACTGCATTAAATTGGTCTGCATGGCTGTCGCCCCAGAAGGAAGCCTCTTCTGAAGATTATGCACAAGAAAGCCCTCAAACATTTTGCTGAAGAAAAGCAGACTAAGGGCATAAATTAATGGAACCATGTCCCGCGGTCTGATGAGACCAAGATAAACTTATTTGGTTCAGATGGTGTCAAGTGCGTGTGGTGGCAACCAGGTGAGCAGTACAAAAAAAAGTGTGTCTTCCCGACAGTCAAGCATGGTGGTGGGAGTGTCATGGTCTGTGACTGCCGGCACTGTGGAGCTACAGTTCATTGCGGGAACAATGAATGCCAACATGTACTATAGGACATACTGAAGCAGAGCATGATCCCCACCCTTAGGAGACTGGGCCACAAGGCAGTATTCCAACATGATAATGACCACAAACACATACACAAGACGACCACTGCATTGCTAAAGAAGCTGAGGGTAAAGGTGATGGCCTGGCCAAGCATGTCTACAGATCTAAACCCTATTGAGCATCTGCGGGGCATCCTCAAATGGAAGGTGGATGAGCGCAAGGTCTCTAACATCCACCAACTCCGTGATGTCGTCATGGAGGAATGGAAGAGGACTCCAGTGGCAACCTGTGAAGCTTTGGTGAACTCCATGTCAAAGAGGGTTAAGGCAGTGCTGGAAAATAATGGTGGCCACACAAAATATTGACACTTTGGGCCCAATTTGGACATTTTCACTCATTTCATTCATATAATAAAATATTTACAAAAATGTGAGGGGTGTACTCACTTTTGTGAGATACTGTACATTTTACTATAACAATTAGAGGTTTTAAAAAAGAAAACATCCTGCTACCCCTAAACAATGCTACTCTGGTAAATCACTTTAGTATAATGTCCACTTTACAAAATTAGTGGTACCCATATCAGTCCTTAAAGTAGAGGTCCAGATAAAACTTTTTTTTTTGAACAGGTGTAAATAGGTTCTCTTTTAAATTGTTTAACAGTTGATATGTGTGCCACTCACAGAGTGTCTTTAACCTATATTACTCCTTATATGGACTGTTATATCACAAAGGGCAGAGAAACCTGCTCTCAATTTCCAGCATACTCTGCTTCTAAATAAGAATGCGCATTTGAGATCAACTTGAGTTGTGTCTGAGATCAGAGTTCCTTTACATTTGCTTCTGGTCTTCTCCTGACCTGCTTCTGACTACCTTCTGAAAAGATGCCAGGTTATGCAAGATTCTAATCATTTATTACATGCCATAAATATTGCAATTATTCACCTGGAAGAGTAAATTTAGAATCCAATTTGTCAAATAGCCATCAGAGTAGATTATCAGAATTTTGCTAGTGGTGGGTTGAATCTGCATGGATAAGTAGAGACAAATTTACTAAGGGAGCTGAGAATTTTCATACACTAAACTGTGCAAATAGTCACTTCAATTATCAAATCATGTGAAAACCAAATTCCTGCTTATTTCTTTAATATCCATATGATTAGGTAATTAAAGTGAATATTTACACAACTGATTGTGTGGAGATCCCCAACGGCCATACATGTTTCGAATCTGCCGGATTCTGTTGCGATTATCGTTAGCAGTTGCTATAGCCGATAGTGATAATCACTGTCTTCTCCCGGCGGGGGCGACCTCCCCTGCCCACCACCAACCCCCTGCCAGGAGAAGACAATGGTCCAGCAGGAGGGATTCTTTTGTCAGCACTGTCTGTGTTGATGGGAGAATCAAGCAAATTTCTTTCAGAAATTCGCTCCATGTATGGCTGGCCTTAGCTAGGCAAAAAAATTAAGTGTCAATAGCTAGGCTGCATATTGCCTTATTTCTTATTCCATGGAAGTTGGAATTAGTTAAACATTTGTTAAATTACAGAAATAAATTGTCCCATTTTAAAACAATATACTGTTTTTCATATTTAAGTGTCTCCTTTAACATATGCTACTTTCACCTCATTCATAGTTCCCTTGGCTGAGATAGAATGAGTTAACATCAAGGGTTTCTCAGGTGATCATTAGTTTCAGACCAATGGGCTGTTCATTTTAAAGTATCGCATTGCAGCCTCGGGTGTATAGGATCAAGACATTAGTTGAAAAGTGATGTAATGAGCCTATTTATTCCAGGTAATGTCTTGTAAGTCTACTCAAGTGAATCCTGAAGGCAGATCATGTGTAGGTCTTACTATTCATGAAGACAGTATTCTTTGTTTCCTTATTAAGACAGCAATTCTATTACAGGCCAAAACTTTATTGAAAGGATGCTTGCACAGAATATTTTAATAACCTGTGTACGAGTAGTGTGACTGTAGTGATTAGAAAATGTGAAGGCGTTGGATAGAAAAAGAAATTTCAAACAAATGTGATGTGGTTTGCTTTCAGAAAAAAATCATACATATTGAAATGTGCATGTTTTAGGACTAAATGGCGGCAAGACTAATGCTGGTTTCACATATGCTGTGGCCGCAGTTCACAGCATGGGGTCTGGTGCGTTTCTGTTCACCAATTCAGGTGCGAATCACGTCCGAGTTTTTGCCAGAATTCACACCTGAACTGGGACCAAAGACACGCAGGACCCTTTCTAAATGCGGATCATGGCCATCTCATAGCTGTATGAATCTACTCCATTGAGAGCCAGTCACACTCTCCTGTCATGCGAATTGAATGCGAGGCAACCCACATCCAATTTGCATATGTGTGAACCCGGCCTTAAAGTGGAACTTCACCCAAAAGGGGAAGTACCACTTTTTCTCATCTTCCACCTCCTCCTAGACATGTGGCACTTTCTTTTGAGGGGGGGAGCGCGTACCTGGTTTTGATAGGTACCCACTCCCCCACTTCCGGTCAGATTGTCGCAGTGATCCAAGCATTCTGGAACACGTCACAGGTCCCAGAAAGTTGCAGGACCATTCAATGCGGCTCGCACATGCACAGTAAACAGCAAACTGTAAAGCCACAAGCAGTTACAGCCAGCTGCCCACAGTTAATATGCCGGGGACTGAAGCCTGTTGAACAAACCTGGTGAAGAAACAACCCCTAACAGGATATTATAACCTTCATGCTTTACTGTAGGAATGGTGTTATTTGGATGGTGAGTTGTACTGGATTTTCTATAGATATATTGTTTGGTGTTGAGGCCAAATAATTCAATTTTAGTCTCATCTGACCATAACACCTTTTTCCATGTCAGAATCTTCAAGGTGCATTTAAGGTGGTCAGATGAGACTAAAATTGAATTATTTTGCCTGAACACCAAATGATATGTCTGGTGGACATCCAATACAACCTACCATCCAAATAACACCATTCCTACAGTAAATCATGGAGGTGGTAATATCCTGTTATGGGGATGTTTCTCTGCAGCAGGGACTGGATAGAAGGGCAAATGGATGGAACAAAATCTGCTGCCCTCTGCCAGAAAGTTGTCAATGGGAAGAAGGTTTACTTTCTAACATGACAATGACCCAAAGCACACAAGAAAAATAACCACACAGTGGTTGAAGGAGAAAAAGATGGATGTACTTGCATGGCTTAGTCAGAGCCCAGACTTAAATCCCATTGAAAATCTGTGGAAAGACTTGAAGACTGAAGTCCACAAATTGTCACCATCAAATGTAACTGAACTTGAGCAGTTCTGCAAAGAAAAGTGGGTAAATATTACAAAGTCTAGATGTGCAAAATTAGTAGATGCATATCCGAAAAGACTAAAGGCTGTAATTAAAGCAAAATATGGTCCCACAAAATACTGACATAAGGGGGGTGATCCTTTTTCCAACTCAGTGATTCTGTTTTTTATTTATTTTTATTTTACCTGACATGTTGGTGTTATATCTTTCACTTGGATATTTTAAGTTGCACTAGTAAATACAACTGGATAAAACAAACATTTCAGGCTGAAAAGAAACAACATGGGATTATTTTAAAGGGGGTGATTCTTTTCTATACCTACTGTACCTGTTTATGCATTTAGTTGCAAAGCAGAAAATTGGCTGGTTAAAAAAATTAAACTAGTTTAATTGGATGTGTGTGCTGCTCGAGTTATATAGTACAGTGATTCATTAACTTGCAGGTCCTGTGGTGAGTGGCTGCCCTTCTGCCCCATTCAGAGAAATCTTTTCATTTTCTCAGTGAATGCAAACATTTTCTGATTGAACGAGGTGGAAAGAGTGAAGTCACTGCCTTTTCACCTTGGACAAGGTCTCTTCACCTTGTCCAATCAGTGAACGCTTTGCAGAAAATTCAAAGCTATCTCTGAATGGCGCCCGTGCTGAACAAGCAAACCCCTGTGTTCACAGTGCAGCAGGGCAACCGCTCAGCATTTGACCTGGAGTCTAGTGGAGATCATTGTACTAGTGGTACCTACTGCAGTAATTTCCAGATTCCAGGGGGATTCTACAGATATGATATATACACTATCTCCCAAAAGTGAGTACACCCCTCACATTTTTGTAAATATTTTATTATATCTTTTCATGTGACAACACTAAAGAAATGACACTTTTCTACAATGTAAAGTAGTGAGTGTACAGCTTGTATAACAGAGCAAATTTGCTGTCCCCTCAAAATAACTCAACACACAGCCATTCATGTCTGGCAACAAAATAGAGTAGACCCCTAAGTAAAAATGTCCATATTGGGTCCAAAGTCTCAATATTTTGTGTGGCCACCGTTATTTTCCAGCACTGCCTTAACCCTCTTGGGCATGGAGTTCACCAGAGCTCCACAGGTTGCCACTGGAGTCCTATTCCACTCCTCCATGATGACATCAAGTAGCTGGTGGACATTAAAGACCTTGCACTCCTTCACCTTCCATATAAGGATGCCCCACAGATGCTCAATAGGGTTTAGGTCTGGAGACATGCTTGGCCAGTCCATCACCTTTACCCTCAGCTTCTTTAGCAAGGCAGTGGTCGTCTTGGAGGTGTGTTTGGGGTCGTTATCATGTTGGAATACTGCCCTGCGTCCCAGTCTCTGATGGGAAAGGATCATGCTCTGCTTCAGTATGACACAGCACATGTGGGCATTCATGGTTCCCTCAATGGACTGTAACTCCCCAGTGCAGGCAGAACTCATGCAACCTTAGACCATGACACTCCCACCACCATGCTTGACTGTAGGCAAGACACATTTGTCCTTTAACTCCTCACCTGGTTGCCACCACACACGCTTGACACCATCTAACCAAATAAGTTTATCCTGGTCTCATCAGACCACAGGACATGGTTCTAGTAATCCATGTCCTTAATCTTCTTGTTTTCAGCAAACTGTTTGCAGGCTTTCTTGTGCATCATCTTTAGAAGAGGCTTCCTTCTGGGATGACAGCCATGCAGACCAAAAGGGGCAGACTCGATGGACTACTCAGTCTTTTTCTGCCGTCACTTTTCTATGTTTCTATGTTTCAATGTGATGCAGTGTGCAGCGTATGGTCTGAGCACTGACAGGCTGACCCCCCACCCCTTCAACCTTTGCAGCAATGCTGGCAGCACTCCTATGTCTATTTCCCAAAGACAAACTCTATATATGACGCTGAGCACATACACTCAACCTCTTTGGTCGACCATGGCGAGGCCTGTTCTGAGTGGAACCTGTCCTGTTAAACCGCTGTATGGTCTTGGCTACCATTCTGCAGCTCAGTTTCAGGGTCCTGGCAATCTTCTTATAGCCTAGGCCATTTTTTATGTAGAGCAACAATTCTTTTTTTCAGATCCTCAGAGGGGTGTACACACTTTTATTGCCAGCGGTTTAGATATTAATGGCTGTGTGTTGAGTTATTTTGATGGAACAGCAAATTTACACTATTATACAAACTGTACACTTTTTACTGTAACTACTGTAAAAACATCCATACCTCTGCACACCAGTTGTTAATAAAAAAGCTGCAAGCAATAAGTGAATAAATAACATAAAGATACTAAATGTTATCATGTTGTGCTAAACTAAATGAATGTTTCTCAATATATGAATCCCAGTTATGTGTCACATACATATACAGTATAATCTAAATCATCAGTGATTGTTAACATAAACATTCATACGTGAGTCCGTGATTAAGTCCATACATGTATTCAATCCAGAAATCACTCATAATGCTGCTATGGCAGATTGGGAAGCCCCTCATGATACAGAATAACGAAGCGCATAAGGAACGGTCTAGGAGTGGCTATACTGAGCTTGGTGAGAGAAAGATTTGGAGGGAAATTGCAATAATCATAGCCATCCACCTCAGCAGCATTAGAAATGGTTTGCCATTTTTTTTACCATGTGAGTTCAATTTTTTTTGGTTTTAACATTTATTTATTTATTTTGGTTTTAACAATAAAATATTACAGTTAGCGCTATGCCAGTCTTTTCTGTTTTTGAGCACTGTTAATGACTGCTGGAGTTCTGAGGAGGATATTTTGATCTTTGAGGAGAGTCCAGCTGTCCAAACACAGATCTTACTGATCTCCCAACAGCGCACTTTGACCTTTGTTATGAGGATCAATGTGTTAACGTGAGAGTGTGATTGCTGGGTATGATTATTGACTCACTAATTTTTACACAAGCCTGCAATAAGATACAAGTGAAAGTTTAGGCATCCTCTGCAATAGGAATGATATATTTGGTGGAATACTCCGTAAGTGTTGAAAATGGAAGCAGACACAGCAACTCATTACAACCCTACAAGTGCATCAGCTGATTATATTGAATGCAGACACTCCCGTTTAGGAATCAGGCCAACCAGTGGAACATACAGTTCAGCGGTTCAGGACCAACCAGTGGAGCATACAGCTTTTTCTTAAGAACACAAACAGGTAGGACTCTGCTACAAAGTTTGTGAAAGAGGGATTTGCAAAGTGCAGTCACTCTTTAAAACTTTTAGGGCTTTGCAAGAGGGGGAAAGGAATATGCCCCCGAACTTAGTGAATGTTATAAAGCTCTGCTGACTTCCATCATCCAATTATGTCCACGCGAAAACTTCTGTTTTTTTCTTGCACATGATTGGGTATTCTTTACAAAGTAACTAAGCTTTGGGGCTACTTCCCTTGCAAAAAGCAACTTTCTAGCAAAGTGAGTCTCTAAACAAGCATGCAAGTATGCATATTAGAAGTTCAGACTTGCTGCATCTTTGCTCTAGGTCAGTGACTATCCTGGCCATAGACAAGAGCATGGTTGGACACAGCCTAATCTCCTAAAGAATTTTTAATGCATACACTGACTTAAACATGCACATTTAAGCTGACCATACACTAACAGAATTTCCAAAATGTTTGCTTGATTTTTTTTTTTTTTGTTTAGTGGGGTCAAATCGTCGATTGTTTTCAACCGTGGTGATGAAAAAATGTAAAATCGCAGGAAGGAAATGTTTTTCTCAAATGAGATTCTAACTGTGAATGTGATTTTCTTTCACGAAATTGTATATATTGTAAAGTGCATGTTCTAAGCACAAAAGAAAGCTGTTTAATACATCTGGGATTTTATTCAAGTAGCAGGGCTGGATAAAATTTTAAGGGCCCTATTTGACTCAATGACTGTAAGATGTAATGCTCCCATGTACAATTTCTCACAATTTCTATACAAATGGTTGAATAAAATTCTTCTGGTATATGGACAGCTTTAGTTGTGGAGTATGCATATTCAGTGGAGGGGGGTCAGGGAAAAGACTGCTATTCTCCTCTGGGGCTGGTTTGATCTTGTAGGAAACAATAGTAACTTGTTTATAATATCCCACAGAGCTGATCGCCCCTTCCTCATAGATTGGTTAGTCAGCTGTGTCTAGTGTAGTCTATCGGCCACCATCCATGCCCTTTAACAAAGCAATGTAGGTTTTTTTTATGTGTCCAAGGAAAAAGAGGATCACCTCACCTACAGACTTTACCATTGTCTTAAACTGACAGATCACCTTGTGGGAACGTTAGGCTGATAATGAATTATTCAATATCTGTCATGATGTTCCCTCCTCAACAGGTGCTAATATTTCTGTAACTTTAATCCAGTTCTGTAAGGGTGATGCCAACATTTTCTCACACTGTGATTTTTATAGTAGAAAATTGCTACATGTCTAGGTCATGCTGGGCTACATCAGCTTTCTTAGACTTTAAGGATGAGTGTGCTTATCCCTTTTAAATGAAGCAAAAGCAGTACTTTATTGCTCACCCATAATGCAGAGATACAAATTTTCAGGGTGATCTTTAGAGGGCCAGTGCACTGGCTGAGAAAAATCCACTGCTGTGGCCGGCAGGGGTTAAGTCTTAAGGAGGATGGAGGGGTTGAGGTATGTGCCATTCTGTTATTCCCACATAGCAAATGTATTTTGTAGTGAGCAATAACATATCACATTCTGAAATACATGAAGGACTTATAGAAAAAAGGATTAACAGTAATTATTTTATATGTGTTTTAAGGTTTTAGACTTATCCCTGACAGCAATTACAATTTATAGCTCTAATTGTTCCAGATGTGAATAATAGTAATTTCACAATGTACTACTGTATATTTCATAATAACTATCCGAAAGCAAACATTCTGAGTGTTGCTAAAAAAAATTCTGATTAAACACTGGTCCTGCACTCTCAGGGACAAAGGTTTAAAGTCATTTTTTTAGATTGAGTATGGATTTCTGTGTTCAGGCTACAAACTACAACAGAGAAACGTGCACCTTCTACCCTTTAAAAATGATTAAAAGTAAAGCTGGAAGTTATGAAATCAGTCAGAAAAGAGTGACCTCTACAAGACAGGATTCTGAAATATATGCTACCCATCTGAGTCAAGGCTGTGTTATTCTTGATCACCTGGTCTTGAGTTAGCCTTTATTTATACCTTAACAATATTTCTGTGTTTATAACATTAGTAGTGCCTTACTGACATTTTTTTTTGTATTTTTCTTATGTTTCTGCTGCAGGTCACTGCATAATAAAATCCAAATTCTAAACTTTGTATTTTTAAAATTTGTTAGAACTTGGCTGAACACAGCAGGTCCTCCCCGCTCTTACTTAAAGTTCTACTTCAACTGGGCAGGAAAATTCACAGGAGAAAAATGAGAGCTTGTCAAAATGAAAAATTAAATTCCGCACATTGTATATCACAGCGACCTTTGTCTTAGCCATCGGATGACTGAATACATTGCTGTAGTTCCCTGTCAATAGCTGGTCACATAAAACCAAGTGTTCCAAAATGATATTGAAATTGATGTTTTAGATTTACACAACCTTCAAATGTTTTACAATAATAAGTTTCAGAAATTGGTAATGACTTTGGAAAAATCAGCCTATTGCTAATTTAAGGGAATAGGTCTATTAGTTATGTTTAAATGGAATTGGTAGCAGTAAAGCATGCACAAGATACCCAGGATACATAGGAGCAGTCCAAGCAGGTTTGTCCACATTTGTATTTAGCAAGGCAGCAAACAAACACAGTTTCGGTGAAAAAGACCATGGCATAAAACAAACAAAACATCTGCTCTTCCGAGCCCCTAACTAAACTCAGGTCAGTTCATAACTAACAGGGTTCTTCCAATAGGTTTCTAAGCACAAACAGGCAAAAAATGTACCATTTTAATGTTCTGTCAACACCCATACCAGACTTTGCACTCAACAGAAGGCTCCCACAAAAGAGAGAATAAAAGCCCTGAGCTTGCATATACTGTATAATGGCCTGTGATCAGCTGAGTCTAATAATGTGGCCCGGCTTTCTGTGGACCTAAGAAAAAAGGCTTTATCCTACCCAATGCTCTACAAAGCTTCTGGATTCCAGAACCCAAAACAGAACCCGAAGGCTCCGATAAAACCAAAAGTTTGTTTTCTTCATATCAGTCATAAACACTCGAACCCCCTAGGTGTCAGATACTCATTGCCCACAATACTGCTAGCCAATGACATAATATATATTATATGCAGTGTCACATAGAAAGATAGATTATCATCAAAGTGCAGTTTTAAGCCTCGGCATATGTTAATTTATCTGTTTTCTTCTTTTAGAGATATCAAACCGGATAACATTCTTCTAGATGAACAAGGTAAGCTTAATTTTAAAAAAAATCATAATATGGTAAAATGTTCATAGCTGTATACAGAGGTTGGACATTCAGGGGTAGCAAATATAAGTTATAATGTGAGGAATTAAAACTCATAGTAAGTATTTTCAGTAATGTGGTGGTGCCATGATACACAGATGCAATTGCCTACACCTCTAGCTGTATATATTGCAACAAATGTATTACCAGTAGTTTTGGACTTCTATAAATGTTTTATATATATATATATATATATATATA
>BLSH010436096.1:441813-457769 GCA_018402905.1 Glandirana rugosa
AATAAACAAAAAAAGAGAAACATAACCTCTAAAAGAGAAACTCAAAAGTTCCGACACAAATACGACAACAACTACCAAAACGGAAACATGGGAAATAATACCTTCCTCAGACGGTCACAAGACTCTACAAATAGAGACAGGAGACCCAGACTTGTATAAACCACCATAGACTACCGGACCGACACATACTACCAGGCAAATCACACAACCCCCACTTTTGACCTTGATACCTCTACCGACGTAGTCAATCAACCAAAAGACATCTAGCTTTACACTTCGAACAGTAGGGACTACATATGACATCACAGATCCTTCAACTGTACGACTCCTTCCATAATAAAGGGTACAAAGGCAAAACCATCAACAACAGCATAAACACAGCCTTGAAAACTCAAAGAGAAAATCTCCAATACAAAGAGAAAAAAACAAATAACCGCGTACCTCTAGTCACTACATACAACCCAGCACTAGAAGAGATAAAAAAAAGATAATCAAAGATTTACAACCCATTATAACAGAGGATGAAACTCTGAAAGAAATATTTCAACAACCCTCAATATTGGCTTTCAGACAACCACCCAACCTCAGACATAAACTAATCAGCAGGAAACTTCACTCTGATTATGAAGTCACAAATAATGGAAGCAATCCCTGCAATAAAAATGCTGCAAACTGTGCAACCAGATCAATCAATCTAGAAGTGTCACACACACAAATGGGACCTTCAACATCATGGGATCATGCAGCTGTACCTCTAGTAATGTTATATACCTTTTAAAAAAATTATGCAGCGCTAGTTCTACCAAAGGCAAGGTAAATGAAAAAAATTGCATTAAAAGTGTGAATACCCTTATGCAGATTATATAACCATATTCAGCTGAATCCTCAGCAGATTAATGCATGATAATGTCCCAATAATAGAAACGTACTGGTCAATCTGGAGATTAGCACAAGGTGATAAGTGATATACCACTACTGGAAACCAGGTGGTAATAGGCGGTGATACGTCCACAGAACAGTTAAATGTGTATAAAAGCAAAAAGTTAAAGATGTAGTCCCAGTCCACCAATGAATAGTATAAGCCAGGGAAGATGAAAAACACCTCTGTGCGCACTCTTCCCTCACAAAGCTGTAAGTCCCAAATTCTTAGGATGATGGGTTAGGTGAGGGAATGATCTCAAAGCCACAGGTAATAGTCCTAGTGATTCGCAGCGTCGATTGTCATCATATAAAATAGAGAAATAAGAAAGCATAGTGTAAAACTGCTATGGGTGATGACTGGGGTGGGGGCGGTTATGCACTTACATGTACTAGATGTAATAGGGCTTATATTGGCCATCTGCCACCCTCTTCAGTTCCCAATCAAATTCCTCTGCACTGATGTGAACTCTGGCTCCTGTGTATGCGCTGTGCTAGGGATGATTAGCAGCTCAGTTGCTCAGCTGGTCCCGGCTAGAGTGAAGGCTCCACTTCCCATATGGGGGAGTTATTTAAAACTGCAAGTGCCAATAATGGGTTAGGGTTAGTTGGTGAGGGAATGATCTCAAAGCCACAGGTAATAGTACGGACCCCACACTCACGCCTACTAGCTGGATCATATTGTTACTAAGGAACTGTCAACGGCAGACGGCCGAGCTGTACTTCATTGCTTTTAAACACATGTAAGTTTGGATTTATACATTTTTACTTAATAAAATTGTTTAAGGATTTTACGCCATGTTGGCCCCTATATTTTACATGCGGAATGAGAGGTAACCCCCCCCCACATGGGAATTGGAGCCTTCACTCTAGCCGGGACCAGCTGAGCAACTGAGCTGCTAATCATCCCTAACACAGCGCACACACAGGCGCCAGAGTCTATACTAGTGCAGAGGAATTTTGTTGGAAAGTGAAGAGGGTGGCAGAGGGCCAATATAAGTCCTATTACACCTAGTATATGTAAGTGCATAACCACCCCCACCCCAGTCACCATCCATAGCAGTTTTACACTGTTTTTTTATTTACTCCATTTTATATGATGACAATCGACGCTGAGGATCACTAGGACTATTACCTGTGGCTTTGAGATCATTCCCTCACTAACTAACCCTAACCCATTATCCTAAGTATTTGGGACTTGCAGTTTGAAATAACTCCCCCATATGGGAAGTGGAGCCTTCACTCTAGCCGGGACCAGCTGAGCAACTGAGCTGCTAATCATCCCTAGCACAGCGCACACACAGGAGCCAGAGTTCACATCAGTGCAGAGAAATTTGATTGGGAACTGAAGAGGGTGGCAGACGGACAATATAAGCCCTATTACATCTAGTACATGTAAGTGCATAACCACCCCCACCCCAGTCATCACCCATAGCAGTTTTACACTATGCTTTCTTATTTCTCTATTTTATATGATGACAATCGATGCTGAGGATCACTAGAACTATTACCTGTGGCTTTGAGATCATTCCCTCACCTAACCCATCATCCTAAGAATTTGGGACTTACAGCTTGCTAAGGGAAGAGTGCACACAGAGGTGTTTTTCATCTTCCCTGGCTTATACTATTCATTGGTGGACTGGGACTACATCTTTAACTTTTTGCTTTTTTACACATTTAACTGTTCTGTGGACATATCACCGCCTATTACCACCTGGTTTCCAGTAGTGGTATATCACTTATCACCTTGTGCTAATCTCCAGACTGACCAGTACGTTTCTATTATTGGGACATTATCATGCATTAATCCGCTGAGGATTCAGCTGAATATGGTTATATAATCTGCATAAGAGTATTCACACTTTTAATGCAATTTTTTTCATTTACCTTGTCTTTGGTAGAACTAGCGCTGCATAATTTTTTTAAATGTTATTGATTATCGGTATAGGTTGTGTATCCTTATATATGCATAGCAGCTGGTGATTTGATTATAGAATTCCTTCAAACCGGGAGCGCAGATACATAACATATATACTTCTAAATGAATGTTATATACCTCATTCAATGCAAAAGGTGCAGCAAAGGATCTTATGTTGGGGAAACAGGACAGAAGTTGCAAACAAGGATGAATTTACACAGATATTCCATCAAGGAACATAAAGAAGACAGTTTCTGCACATCTGTGGGACATCACTGCTCACAACCGGACCACACTATTGAAGACCTCAATTTCTTAGTTCTTAAAGGGAATTTCAGAACTATCCAGGAAAGGAAAACGTTTGAACTAAGATTGATACTTCTTTTTGACACAAAAAATAATGGCCTAAATTTAGATATAGGTTTCCTTACCCTTATCCTACAGTTTTACGACCCCCTCTCTGACTGTTACCCCCCCCCCCCCCCCCCCGGTCTATAGCTCTCCCTCTGTCTTATATCAGTGACTCTGCTGCTAACTTGATAACTTTATTACCATCACCATATACATTGGTTTGTGTGTGTTTGTTTGTTTTTCCTTTTTTTTTTCCTTCCCCTCTGAGATTTTTTTTTCTAACATTCTGCTAAAACTCAGTGAACCAGTACTGCTTGAACATTGAAGAAGGGGACACACCCCGAAAGCTTGTCCTAAAAAATTGTATGTTAGTGCAAATATAAAAAAAGTATCACGGACAGTACTCAATTTTCTCTCCAGATTAGAAAAATCAGCGCCTAAAAGCACTAAATGTGAAGAAAAAGTTTAGTATAAATGGGTGGTGATAGCAATATTTCTAATACTGTTTCTCAATATAAGGAAAAACATATTCCATGTGTTCAATACATAACAGATTTAATTACTGATATAGAAGAGTATATATTTTTAATATACATGATGCTTAAACTAATAAAATGTTGATAACATACTTTATCTCTGGGGTATAAAGGAAAGGTAAAGAATGAATGAATGGGATATTCGTATTGTCTGATCTTTGCTTGACATTGTGATGTATGCATTGTGACAGGTGCTTACTTCAAGTCAACTTTGTGGTAGAAAATTGCTCATGCATCTGTCTCTCATTCAGTGTACCTTCATTAAATATTCATGCCCACAGATACACAGGACTCTAGTGGGACTGTCTGTCTGAGTGATTTCCACAAAGTTCACACTAAAGTCATAAGACATTCACCATAAAGGAATACCTTAGCAAATCTTATAGTACAACTTATCATCAAAACATACAGAAAGCTTCCCTAGCATAGCACAGTGGTCCCGTGAGCCCAGAATGAGTTTCTATTCTCTTTAGTAACATTGACATTTTTACAGATCACAGCTTTCGGGCAGGATGTACAGTGTTTCTGAGATTTAGATAAGCCTTTGTTCAAGAAACGCCACTTACAAAGCATGAAAAGGACAGCTATACATCTTTTTATATTGTGTGTTCTGTGGTGCAAGATTAACATGTAAAATGAGAAATTAAATATACTTGCAATCCAGCCATACTTCTTTATAGATGTATGTATATACTTATTTAAAAAGGTTGTGTAGGGAATAGCAAAAATCAAAGACATGCCACAGTAAAATGGCAATATTCAATTTAATTTCATATGAATTTTTATTAAATCCCATCTGCACCAACTTTTTTGTTTTTAATCAATTTTATGCAGCACCCTCTAGCTGTGTTGCTAGAGTGCTAGTGTTTTTGTATAGAGTAAGTTTTTCTGGGTCAGGGTTGAGTGACTTAGGGAGGCTGGAATGACTCACAGGCAGCATCTCTGATACCTCCCCCTACTTCTGGAAACTAGCAGAAGTTTCCAGAAAGATGTGTGTGGAGGGGAGGAGGAGCTGCCTGGAGTATTGTGAGGGCCCTGACCAATCCCCAACAGATGGGTTGGCAGGTGACAGGCCCCCTCAAATACTCAGGGTCAGCCCAGCTGGGACAGTATGGTGTTCAGGTGGAAAATGGAGAGTTTGCATTAAACTGTTGTAGGCCTTTGGGAGTAGCACCCTAGTCTGGGGGGTTGAACTGGGGCATGGGCTCAGGTGCGGAAGGGACCCCCCTCTCATGACACATGGAGGGATCCTGACCAGGAGGCCCGGGAGCAAGGAGAGGCTAGCAGGAGAACACTGCTGGGTAAATCTCAAGGGGGTAAGGACTGTGGAGGGGTGGTCAGGGGGGCTGGTGGGGGGGCAACTGCAGCCGGGTGGGCTGGTAGTGCTTGAGAGGTGGTGCTTGGATCAGTAGCCATGGGAATAGGACAGCTAAGCACTAAGACCTCTTTTTCTGCTACACTACCAAAGGGGCCCGCAGTCCCTGCCTGCAAATGGCATTTGTTCTGGGCCTGACTGAGTCTGTGTTGGATCAATTTGTCAGTGCTAGCTGGTCCTGGGAGATGTAGTTCCACAAGCAAGATTGTGATGGAGGTAGAAGCAGAGAAGTATACATATACTCATATACTATAGTTGTGTAGTTGTGTCCCTGAAGAATTCCTTGTTGATCAAGTGAGCATCCCATTATAACCCTATCCCCATCCAAGCTTAACCCCCCCCCCCCTAGTAAAACACAAAAAAAAAAAAACAAAGCTGCAAGGACTGATTCCTGACTCCAGTGTATGTGGAAATTTCAGGTGCCTGGCTGTGCAGGGTGGGAGATACCCATATTCTCCAGCGACTCTTACAAGGGTAGCGCTACATTTAAGTAGAGTAGGTTTTGGGTTAGAATCTGTTTATTGTTGCCTGTGACCTCACCAGTGCTATAAATGAGGTAAACATTAGCCAGCAGGTCATATACAGTGGGAAAAATAATTATTTGATCCCCTGCAGATTTTGTAAGTTTGCCCACAAGGAAATGAAGGGTCTATAATTGTTATCATAGGTGTATTTAAAATATTAGAGACAGAATATCAACAAAAAATCCAAAAAAACACACGAGACAAATGTTATAAATTGAGTTGCAGTTCATTGAGTAACATAAATATTTGATCCCTTACCAACCAACAATAATTCTAGCTCCCACAGACTGGCTACAGTATGAGCTCATGTGGTACACAGATTAGTCTTGTCACTTTAAGAAGGTGCTCCTAACATCAACTTGTTATGTGTATAAAATACACCTGTCCACGGAATCTCTTTCTTCCATTCAAACCTTGCAATCATTGACAAGACCAAAGAGCTGTCAAACGATGTCAGGGATAAGTTTGTGGACCTGCACAAGACTGGAATAGGCTACAAGACCATCAGCCAGAAACTTGGTGAGAAGGTAGCAGCTGTTGGAGGCGCGATTATGGAAAAAATACAAAATAACCATCAATCATCCTCGGTCTGGAGATCCATGCAAGTTTTTGCCTCATGGGGTAAGGATGATCATGAGAAAAGTGAGGGATCAGTCCAGAACTACACGGGAGGAACTTGTGAATGATCTCAAGGTAGTTGGGACCACAGTCAACAAACAAATCATTGGTAACACAACATGCCATGATGGATTAAAATCCTGAAGCACCCACAAGCTCCCCCTCCTCAAGAAGGCACATGTACAGGCCCATCTGACGCTTGCCAATGAACATCTAAATGATTCAGAGAAGGATTGGGAATGATTGCTGTGGTCAGATGAGACCAAAATTGATCCCTTTGGCATTAACTCGACTCGTCGTGTTTGTAGAAAGAAAAATGCTGATTATGACACTAAGAACACCATCCCTACAGTCAAGCACGGAGGTGGAAACATGCTTTTTATGCTTTTAGGCTGTTTCTCTGCTAAAGGTACAGGCCGACTTTGCCACAGTGAGGGGCCAATAGGCGGGGCCATGTATTGTAAAATCTTGGATGAGAACCTTCTTCCCTCGGCCAGAACACTGAAGATGGGTCATGGATAGGTCTTCCAGCATGACAATAACCTGACATATACCACCAAGGCAACAAAGGAGTGGCTCAAGAAGAAGCACATTAAGGGCATGGAGTGGCCTAGCCAGTCTCTAGACCTTAATCCTATAGAACAATTATGGAAGGAGAAGATCTGTAAAGAAGAGTGGACCAAAATCCCTCCTGAGATGTGTGCAAACCTGGTAACCAACTACAAGAAATGTCTTACCTCTATGCTTGCCAGCAAGGGTTTCTCCACCAAGTACTAAGTCCTGTTTTGCTTGAGGATTAAATATTTATTTTACTCACTGAACTGCAATTCAATTTATAACATTTGTATTATGTGTTTTTCTGGATTTTTGGTTGATATTCTGTCTCTATCATTTAACCACTTCACCCCCGGAAGGAATTCCCACTGTAGGACCAGAGCACTTTTCGCAATTCGGCACTGTGTCACTTTAACTGCCAATTGCGCGGTTGCGCGACATTGTACCCAAACAAAATTTACGTCCTTTTTTCCCCACAAATGGAGCTTTCTTTTGGTGGTATTTGGTCACCGCTGCGTAATTTCTGATTGCCGCTATAAACAAAGAAAGAGCTACAATTTTGCAAAAAAAACAATATTTCTTACTTTTTGTTAAAATACAAATCCAAAAAAATATATAAAAAAACAAATGCATTCATCGGTTTTGGCCAATTTATATTCTTCCTCATATTTTTGGTAAAAAAAAAAAATCGCAATCAGCGTTTATTGATTGGTTTGCGCAAAAGGCCGCGTTTACGGATGATGAGAATTAATTTCTGGGGTTTTTATTTATTTAGGTTTTTTTTACTAGTAATGGCAGCAATCTACGATTTTTAGCGGTACTGCGATATTGCGGCAGACATGTCGGACCAGTTTAACACTTTTTTGGGACCATTGCTATAAAAATGCACTGATTACTGTGTAAATGTCATTGGCAGTGAAGGGGTTAACCTGCAGGGGGCAGGGAAGGGGTTAACTGTGTTCCCTAGGCGTGTTCTAACTGTGAGGGGGCTGGGCTACCTTGGGCATAAGAGATCTAACTGATCCCAGTGACAGGGATCAGTAGATCTCTTATGTCCCCACTGACAGAGTGGGGAACCGCCGTGTTTACATCGGTGGTTCCCCGTTCTTTCACCCAGACAGCTCATCGCGGCTCGCCGGCAGACATCGGGTCCACCCGAGCCACGGCACATTCCTGCAGAGTGTGATGGGCACGAGAGCGCGCCACTGCCAGCACGCTCTCGCCCCCTAGCTGCGCGTCCGCGAATCGCAGCCCATTTATGGTGATTCGCGGAATAGAGCCACAGTGCCGCAGTAAAAAGGCGGCACACAGACAGGAAGTGGTTATAATGCACCTATGATAAAAATTATAGATCCTTAATTTCTTTGTAAGTGGGCAAACTTACAAAATCTACACGGGATCAAATAATTATTTTCCGCACTGTATGTCGTACACAGGTTAGACCATATATTTCAATACAAAAAATAAATTTTTAAAAGAATGTAAGCAGTCAGGATTCATACAAGGAGAAAGAAAAGAGCTATGGCACCTATATTATCACATTAGTCCAGGTTTATTTGCACAAGCAAACCATGTAAACAGTCTCCACCTATGGGACCTCCTGCTAACATGTTTCACCCGACAGGGCTTACTCTTACATGTAAGCCCTGTCAGGGGAAATGAATTAGAGTAGAGGTCCCAAGGAGGAGGACTGTTTTTAAGGTTGCTTGTGCAAATAAACCTAGATTAATGTGAAAACGTGTGTGTCGTGGCTGTTTTCTTTCTCCTTGTGTGTTTGGAGCAAAGATAGCTTTACTTGTTACCTGCACCCAGCATTCCTGAGGCAGATCAGGAGGATTTGGCTTAGGAGTGGAGAAAAAAATCATTCTACACATCCTATAGGTCAGGATTCATAGTCACAGACAGTACATTTTATAATACTATGATGCAGTTATAACTACTAGTCATTTTCTTATTTGTCATTCAGTGCCATAATAATTACCATGAGTCGTCAATCAATTCTTATGTCGACTTTGATGATTAAGTGCAGAATTCAGGGGGAAAATTTTTTTACATAGTATTAAATAAACCATTTAATGCAGATGTAGCATGTTATGCACTGTCCACAGTGTACAGTAGATCCTGGATTTTACAAGATTTTACAGGATTAGCCTTTGGAGGGTTAACGTGCTCCTGCGCCTAGACTATAGAATAATAACAAATACTGCTAAATACCCAGATGAAATACATATATGTTAAGTGTTTTACCGACCAAAAGGATTTGTATTTCTCTTTATCCAGTGCTGAGATAACATAGCTCTGCCACACAGCACAGCCCTGCCAAGGGCTTGTTTTTTTTCTGTTGCAGTTTTTCAACTTTCACTTACAGGTCTCCTCCCCTTCCCTGACCTTTGACTGGACAGTGAATGTAGAAGCAGCACACTACTAAGTTCATCTCTCTGTCACATTGGCTTTGTGTGCTGCTTCCTCCACCACCTCTCTGCTTTATTGTGCAGGGACTGCAAGTGGCTTATATTAAAAGCATGAAGAAATAAAAACAATTATCGACCACTGCCTGTGACCCGTACCACATCCCTAATAAGACATACAAAAGGAAAGTACTGGGGTGAAGAATCACCCCAGTAGGGGTAATGGGACTTTAGAGGTACTCGGTCAAAACCCTCTCTGAATGATCAGACACTCGTGATTAATACTAAAATGTACAAAATTTATTGATACATATAAAACATATAGTGACCCACGTAGAAGTGGGGAAAACAACAATGTATATATAAAAAAGTATATTTGACATGAAAAATAACCCAAAGGGTCTGGATGCTCCCTGTCGATGATGATGACAGATGGCCAAAACGACTGGGAAGCAAATATTGGATGAACAGGATACATCCTTTCAACGCGTTTCGCCTGATGTGGCTTCTTCAGGGAGAGTGGACAGAAACCCAATACGGGTATATGTATCCTTAAAATGTAGAGTTAGAAGGAAACACTCCATATGATGACACAGCATACCTCGGATATTTCAAATGTACGGAAATAAATTGCAACAGACGGAACTGCATATATCAGTATCGTGCTTAGACCAACAATAGAGTGAGGTCTATATTTGACAGGTTCCAAGGGTTCCAGCGGGATCACAGAGGGGTACCAATGGAAAACAATATGCCTACATTTGATGTTCTGTACCATGGAAGCAGCGCTCTATCAGATGAAGCACCTGCATTCCGAAAAAGGGACATATCCTGGACAAAGGGTGGTAATTCTACAGCCCAACAGGAAAGGTCCGGCAGTATGTGAATGGAGGTATAATCATCGGATAGGCAGGACAAGATAGTAGGGCCAAAAAATTCCTCAATCAAAAGACCGGAACGGAACCGTTCGGCTCGCTACACCATGGCAATGGAGCGTCTACCAAGGTTTTGACCGAGTACCTCTAAAGTCCCATTACCCCTACTGGGGTGATTCTTCGCCCCAGTACTTTCCTTTTGTATATATTAAAAGCATGTCAATGTAGTTACTGCTTACATTTTAAAAATACATTTAAAGATGTTTTAAAGATTACAGATCTGTATAAATTGTATCTTTGAAATCTCCCTGGGTTTTTGCTTTAAGGCTTTGCTTTCACACATGCGAGTAAATATGCATTATTTATTAGAAAGAGCTGCCTAATGCACCAAAACATGGTGGAAAAAGGTGCAAGCTTATTTTATACAAAGCATGGCTGTGCATTACTGTTCATCTTGGTGCACTAAAATGCATATCCATTAGCATTGCATTTGACTGATGTTGTCATTTCAGTACCTTTGTTGTCAATTTTGAAGTTTAATTTCTCCACAATACCTATAGCTACAGAGGTCAGCAAAGGCTTGTTTTTATGTGCTTTACTGATCTTAGAGAATATATAAATGCTTTAATATGCATCCATTGAGCACAGGTTCACTTTCATATTTTATAAATATTTTTTGACCAATTCTTGAAATAGTGTGGTATGTCTATAATTGGAAGTTTACCATATTTTTTCTTTTTTGTTCTAATTTCTTTTTCATCATCAGCTTTTCCCTACAATACAAAGCTGCTTTGAAATGGTGCTGCTAAAACCATTTAAAAAATGTGCAAAACAATTTTACACTTTATTATTGGCCTCACTGTATGACCAATCCCACTAATAAGCTGGGTGGTGCTGGTGCACTCCAAAAGGTATAAAATTATTCTGTTTGTCTTCACCTTTACCAGCAGCCCTCTTAGCAAAACACCTTTGCCCTATGATATTTAAATTTTTATAGGCGTGTATTAAAGTATATGTAAACCCGATCATTAAAAAATCATTCATTTTAAACTTTTTTGTAGTTTTGAAAGTCAGGTTTCAATATTTTAAAGATGCAGCTGTCATTGAAATAATACTTGGTGGTACTGCCACAAAGATTCTTGTTCAGGCTCTTCCTGTAATAGGGTGACAACATTTTGTTCCATCTTCCAATTGTGCCCTTGCATTCTCACCTTGTCACTTAGTCTTCTGATGGAGATCATATGGGGGCCTTTATAATGCACCTTATGCAGACATGGTCTAATGTCACCATTAGGAAACCAGCTCTGAGAAATGGCATGCAGCCATCACTAGAGATGATTGGAAATCAGCAACACAGAGATGTAACAAAGGTTGGATGGAAAAAAAGTGAAAAAAAAAGTAACTACTTTTATTTAGGAAATTACAGTTGTTTATGATACACAGTACTTTAGCAAACAAAATGTCAGTTAGGGTATAGCTTTACACTAAGGTCAAATTGGTAAAATGTGTGTAAAAGTTTAGTAGGCAGCATTTTTCTGTCTGAATTTCCTTTTAAAAAGAAAACAAGTGGGTTTTCATGGGACTGTAAATCTGTGATCCAGATCGGCAGGTGGTAAGGGGTGCGAATAGGGTGGATTTAAACAGAACATATTATAGGAAAGTGCTAATCCCTAATTAATATAAATCTTCACTAGAAAGTATTATTTACTGTTTTTTATTCCCAGCACATTGTTATATTCTCCTTATCTTGCTTCAGAATAGCACAGCTGGATAACAGGGCACCATCGATTTGTCTGAAAAGCCTATTAATGGGAAGAGGACACCACTGATATGTCTCTATAGCATAAAAATGGCTTTTATATATTTCATTCTGCACAAGACAGGAAATATTCTCAGCATATAGGAGCTCAATAGGGTTAAAGCTGCAAAGTGATGTAGATATACCATATGTACTGCAGTAAAGACAGCAAAAATAAGAACAAAAACATAATTAGATTAATTTTTGGGTGAAGAGCAATTGAGAGACAAGCACGTGAACAGTTTAAGACTTTTATATCTGAATCTCCTAAAAAACATTTATCATTTGTCTGGCACAGCCAAGGGCCTCCCTACGTGGCACCTATCTAGGGGAGTGCCTAATACTTAACTGCTCTCTGTCTAGTTAATGCTTATATGTAGTGCTTGGATGCATTAGGGCTTGTTCACACTAGCTTTGCTCAATGAAGAGCGATCCACATTTGGATCAATCTTTAGAGAGCATTTGACAGGAATTACCTCCTCAATGCTTGCTTTAATCCCTTGAATGGTTGCAGATTGACCCTATTCACTTGAAGGAGTCGTATTCAGTGAGCGGTAGCGCCAAAAGTGACAGGGGGTGTAAGTAGCACAGCTGCGGTATGTGTACACCCCCAGCAGAAATTTGGTAATTTACAGTTTTACGTACATTTGATTTTCACCATTTTGCAAAAAGGCGCAAATTTTAAATGTACAAATATTTGTTATTTATTATATTTAGTAGGAATTTTGCAGTAATTTTGTAAAATTTGCTGTTTGTGTCCGCTAATAATGATTTTAGTGTATTTTTTGCATAAATATTGTTTTGATAAACATTTGCGTAACTATCACAGGACCTTAAAAATCAGTACACCTTAGTCCCCTTTCACATGGACGTTCCGTTTCTTTGTTCAGTTCCGCTGACATCCGTTTTTTACAAAAAAAAAGTGACTGAACTGAACTAAAAAACTAAACTGAACAGAACTGAACTAAAATACTGAACTGAACTAAAACACTGAACTGAACTGAACATGTTTTTGGGTGAGAAACGGATGTTAACGAATTGGATGTAAGTGGATCATCTGCTAACATCCGCTTTTCGTCCGTTATGTTTGTTGTAACAGGAGAAAAATAGGGTTTTCTTCCGTCTTAAAAAAATGGAACTTAACAGAGGCGGATGTCAGTGGATGTCAACAGATGATCATCCGCTAACGTCCGCTAGCCCATAGAGATACATGTATGTCCATTTTTCATCCACCAACGGATGGAAGAAAAATGGACATACGGAACGCCTGGGGCCTTATTTTTTCTTCTGGTCATGTGCTTTCAGAAAATGTATGGTTTGGGGGTCTTTTACAAACCCTGAAAACTGTAAGGGAAAAATAAAACGCAATGGAAAAATTGCAAAAATGGGCTGGCTGTCTGAGTTTAAAAGTGGAACGCAGGCACTGGTAGCGAAAGGTTTAACCCTTTTACTGTCACCAACATAGAGTATACTGTACATCGATGGCAGTGGTTGGTCTCTACAGCGTATTTCTCACAATCCAACCATCAGCTTTTAGAAGAAAGTGATTAGGCAGCTCTACAACCATCTGATGGCTTTCACCAACCCCTTGGAAGTGCATTCCCCCCACTTCTTCAGTGAAGGGCAAGTGAGACATCAAAGAAATTATGATCCCACCCCACCCCTATGTAAATGCACATAATAAACCGTTATATCTTTGTAAACCTTAAGTAACATAAAGAATACTACAGTTTAATTACCTAAGTCCTCTGCATTCAGAAAATATATGTTTTGAGGGGGTTTAAAGTGTTACTAAACCTAGGACTCTGCATTCACTATATCTGGTCTCCCACAGTACATAAACATGCAAATGCAGTAGTTTTAATAAATATAAATACCTTTTCCCATCAGCAGTTAGGGTAGTCTTGTGACTGACTTCTATTGGTGCCTGATTAAAGCTTGTAGAAGGAGTTTTCATTCTCCCCTGATTGTCCTATGAGGCTGCAGGACCCCTGACCCTCTGTCTGGACAGTGCTGATCACATGCACTCTCCCAAGAAAAGAAAAAATACTCTCTAGCAATACTCATAAAACTGAGCATGTGCAGAATGACTCCAAGGCTCTGTTCTACCAGGAGATGTTTGGGGACTGTGGAAAAAGGGGAGGAGAAGACAGGATCAAACAGCCTTTTTACACAATGCAGAGGGTTAAACATATGCAGAGCAAAAAATTTGTTTAGTTTTCATTTGTTATTTAGGTAAATTTGTTCAGTTAGATTTATTTAATTTGTTTTCGGAATTTGTTTAGTTTATTTGTTCTTGAATCAATTAGAAAAGTTTTGGAATTCAAATCGTTTTCAAATTCGAATTGTTTTCGAATTGAAATCGTTTTCGAATTTGAACAGTTTTGGAATCCAAATAATTTTCCAATCTCCAAGGAGAATGGGGTGGAATGGAAAGTGGAGGAATATAATGGAAAAAGATAGAATACAATAGAGAGGAATGTAACAGAAAATGAAAGAATATAATGTAGTAGAGTGGAACAGAGCTGTTTTACTCTGTTTTATTCTATTCTTTTGTTTTCTGTTATATTGTTTTTTTTCTGTTCTATTCCTTTGCTTTCTATTGAGATTGGAAAACTATTCAAATTTGAGGACTTTTCGAATTTGAAAACTATTCGAATTTGAAGACTATTCGAATTTGAAAACTTTTCAAATTTGAATTTGAAAACTATTCAAATTTGAAAAGTAATTGAAAATGATTCAAATTCGAATTTCGTTTTTTTTTTCGTTATTTCGGATTTGCTTAAGTTCGGTAATTCAAATCCCATTTCCGAAAAAAGAAACGAAATTAGCCGCACATGTCTACAGAGGATTATCCCCTTAGGTTCCATAGTGAGAATAACAAGCATGCTTTACTGCATATACAGACTGATTTTACTGTTGTGGGTTTAGTAACACTTTAAATAAGATTGAGGTCTAAATGATTACAAAGAAAAAAGCAAAAATGTATTTGGCCAATTTTGGCCATTGCTCACCTAAACAATAATTAATAACTGGAGAGCTGACAGGCTGTAGTAAATATGTGGAGATCTTCGCAAAGTAAGATTACAAACTTCAAGATTATTCAGATAGATTAATGGGAGTAAGCCAGAAATATTTGAAATGCAATGTGTAAATAAATATATGATTTAACATTTTCACCATAGATATGCTTTAAAAGCCACTATGCTATTCACAGTACTGCTGGTTCATGTCACTTTATATATATATCACATATGCTTTTGAGTGTATTGAATAATTTAGTAATAGATAACAAAGTGTATGTAAAGTATCCCCACAGGGGAGATTAACTTTGTCTATTTGTCCTGGGGACCATTATCACTGACTCAGAAAGCAATGGGAAATCCAAAATTTAGAGATGTCACAAAAGCAAGTAGTGAGGGAAAAACCTCCAATTTTGTGCTTTTTTATGTCACACACTTAAAAAAATGAACAAAGTAAATAACAAATGTTTTAATATTGAGTTTAGGAGCTATAGAAATAAACAGCAATATAATCAGAAAATAATACTTAAGGGGAGAAGGGGAAGGAGGAATTAATTAGGGCTGATTAGGGTAAACGAAAGGTTCATAGTGGGTTAAATAGGAACGCATTTTATATATAAAAACTTTTTTATTTAAAATGTAAGATTGCTTTCACTGACATGTACAGATCAAAGCTCATCCTAATAATCTGCAGATGAATGTAAATACAAAAGTAACTGTGTATGTCAGGCCTGTTTTGTTATAGCAGCTGCTGGGATATCTGCTGTATTTACAGAGCAACTCCTGACTATAATAATTATTATTATTGTTGTTATTATTAATATTATTATTATACCAGCCTTATAATACAATTTTGTTTGTTAGAGGTTTTAGTTTTTTTGCAGACAATTGAGAAACAGGCTTTTATAAGCAATGTTAACAAACATCTATTTTACTTAATATACTGTAATTACTTTATTATTCCCACTTGATGGTTGTGAAATTAGCTTTTATAATACACAGCGTTTCCATGGTTAGTTTAAAGGAAAAAAATGACATTATAAACAATAGTGTGCAA
>BLSH010436096.1:526114-565258 GCA_018402905.1 Glandirana rugosa
TATCTTCAATTTGATTGTCCAGATATCAATGAACCATTTCTGAAACTAGGGAAAAATTTATACCCGTGGTGTGTGGTGCCCATATTTAAAAAGGGATCAAAGTCTTTACCAAGTAACTATAGACCTGTTAGTTTAACTTCTATAGTTGGAAAGATACTGGAGAGTCTAATAAAAATCCACATAGATGAATTCTTGTTGGAAAAAATGTTTTAAGCAACAGTCAGCATGGATTCATAAAAGACAGAAGTTGTCAAACAAACCTGATTTTCTTTTTATGAGGAGGTAAGTAAAACCTTGGATAGAGGGGTGGCTGTGGACGTGGTATACTTGGATTTTGCTAAAGCGTTTGACACCGTTCCCCACACACGGCTAATGTGTAAGGTAAAGTCTACAGGCTTGGAAAGATCAGTTTATAAATGGATAGAAAACTGGCTAAAAGACCGAATTCAGAGAGTAGTGGTTATTGATTCTTATTCTGAATGGTCTAAAGTTATCAATGGTGTACCCCAAGGTTCAGTGTTTGGCCCTTACTTTTCAATATATTTATAAATGATATAGGGTCTGGGATTAAAAGTACCATTTCAGTGTTTGCAGAAGACACCAAACTATGTAGTGGAATAACGTCCTTATAGGATGTCTCCAACTTACAAGCAGACCTCAATGCACTGTTTAAATGGGTAATGTGGCAAATGAGGTTTAATGTTGATAAATGTAAAGTTATGAACTTGGGGGCTAAGAATATGCATGCATCGTACATACTAGGGGGAGTACAACTGGGGGAATCCATAGTGGAGAAGGATTTGGGGGTTTTGGTAGATCACAAACCTAATAATGGCAGGCAATGTCAAGCTGCGGTTTCCAAAGTGAGCAAAATCCTTTCTTGTATTAAGAGACGTATGGACTCCAGAGAGAGAGACATTATTTTGCCCCTGTACAAATCATTCATGAAACCTCATCTGGAATATGCAGTTCAGTTTTGGGCACCAGTTCTCAAAAAGGATATCGTGGAACTGGAGAAAGTGCAGAGAAGGGCAACCAAACTAATAAGAGGCATGGAGGAGCTCAGCTATGAGGAAAGATTAGAGGAACGGAATGTATTCTCTCTTGAGGAGAGGAGATTTAGAGGGGATATGGTCAACATGTACAACTACATAAGGGATCCATATAGTGAACTTGGTGTTGAGTTATTCACTTTAAGGTAACCACAAAGGACAAGTGGGCACTCTTAACGTCTAGAGGAAAAAAGATTTAATCTCCAAATTTGGAAAGGTTTCTTCACAGTAAGAGCTGTGAAAATGTGGAATAGACTCCCCCCAGAGGTGGTTCTGGCCAGCACAGTAGATTATTTAAAAAAGGCCTGAATTCTTTCCTTAATGTAAATAATACAACTGGGTACTAACATTTTTAGGTAAAGTTGTTCCAGGGAAAATCCAATTGCCTCTAGGGTGATCAGGAAGGAATTTTTGTCCCCGCTATAGCAAATTGGATCATACTTTGCTGGGTTTTTTTGCCTTCCTCTGGATCAACTCTGTGTGAAGGATTGTGTATATGGGATTGTATGGTTATATATATTTTTTCTTTTTTTTATTGGTTGAACTAGATGGACTTGTGTCTTTTTTCAACCTGGCTAACTATGTAACTATAGCTAGGACTGGCAACAGTGAAAAGAATCAGTTTATCACATCCACACTGAACTGTCTTTTGTAATTAAATCATACAAATTTAGATAATTTCCACAGGAGTTTGCCTAATGTCAATTTTTTATATACTACTTTCATTTTTGAGGGTTTTTCACTTAATTTTTTTTGAAATATTCCCCAGGCATTGTCATTTAAACCAAAAGACTGAGGACTTATTCATACTAGGACAGTCCACTACGGTGCGTTTATTAACATGTGTGTTAACACGTTATGCCCCACATTAACTTACTTTGCTTTAAAGCATCCTATTCATTTTAATGGGCCGATGTTAAAACAAGACCTGCACCAAGTGTGGCTAGCTCAGCGCGCCACAGCAGAGCTTCAATACTGTGAGTGGTCATAGACCATAATAATAAAGCCTGTATACTGTACTCTCAGAAATGGATTTTACTGGTGAGTGAAAAATCCTATTTTGGTGCTTATTTTATTGTACTTTCTGTAGATTTTATCTGTTGTTGGACTTATGTACATTATATACTACACTCATTTTCAATGTTTTTTTTTTTCTTATTTTAACATAATGTAACACCTGGGTATCAAAAACAGAAATGCTATATCCTGTGTTCATATAGCACAATCATAGCACATATAAAAAATATATCACGTTCAGCTGCAAAACTTGCGTAATAAATCTTTGAACTTCTAGCTGAACTTTTTTCATCTCAGAACCCGCTGTGTCCCGGTACAAAAATTGTTAAATTGGACCGCAGACAACCACTTTGAAACTCCCAGCTTAGAGTCTCACCCCTGCAGTGCCTGTTCATCTTGAAGCTGATCTGCATATAATTCATAGCATTAACATAAAGTCATCTCATTTGCATACTTGGATATTCACTTTGAAAAGGGCTTCTGCAACTGTCACAGCTCTGTGTTGGCTGCACTTCTAACCTGTTTGAAACATGCAAAGAGATCAGACGTTTACCAGGTGAGAATTAAACCTGCTGTAAAGATTTTATCTTTTTTTTCTAGTTAAATTTGCTAAAGCTTTTACTACTATTTTGGCTTTCAAAGGAAATTGGCTGTCGAACAGTATTTTTTGGATTCTAGCAGATGCCTGACTTCACTTACTACAGTATATGTGTATTGCAGCTGCAGCCTGGCCTTTCTAAGCGTGTCAATCCTTGTAGTGGCCTTGAACAGTTACTATATTTACAGTATGTATTTGATTGATAATTAGAAGAGTTTAGCTGAATTTTTGATAGAGGACAAAGCTGTCAAGAGGAGACTGCAAATACTAAATATTTAAATGATTTAAAATAGAGCTGAATTATGTTATGTAGAATATAATGAAGCCTCATTTTAAAGAAGGCTGAATTTAACATAAGAAAGGCGTATGCCTGAGGGCATTTTAGTGGCCGCTGTGTTGCCTAAGGCACATCTCTCTGAGACACATCTCTCTGTCATATTAACCACTTCAGCCCCGGAAGGATTTGCCCCCTTAATGACTAGGCATTTTTTTTCGATACGGCACTGTGTCGCTTTAACTGACATTCGTGCAGTCGTGTGACACTGTATCCAAACAAAAGTGACATCCTTTTTTTCCAACAAATAGAGCTTTCTTTTGGTGGTATTTGATTACCTCTGCGGTTTTTATTTTTTGCGCTATAAACAAACAAATAATAACAATTTTGAAAAAAACATTTTTTTTTACTTTTTGCTATAATACATATCCAAAAAAAATGTATAAAAAATGAATTTATTCATCAATTTAGGCCAATATATATTCTTCTATATATTTTTGGTTAAAAAAAATCTCAATAGGCGTATATTGATTGGGTTGTGTAAAAGTTATCGCGGCTACAAAATAAGGAATATATTTAAGGTATTTTTTTATTTATTTTTTTTACTAGTAATGGCGGCAATCTGCAATTTTTATCGTGACTGCGACATTGTGGCAAACAGATCAGACACAATTGACATTTTTTGGGATCATTGACATTATTGCATTGATCGGTGCTATAAAAACGCAATGATCAATGTAAAAATGACACTGGCAGGGAAAGGGTTAAACTCTAGGGGGCAATTAAGGGGTTAAATGTGTTCCCTAGGTGTGTTCTAACTGTGTGGGGGCTGGGCTGGCAGGGACATGACAGATCTCACTGTTCCTGATCACAGGGAACAGTAGATCACTGTCATGTCTCCTAAAAAATAGGAAAATATTGCACAAATGGTGACAAACACAGCATTAGACCATAATGCAAGCAGAAATAGGGAAAAAGTGTTGCGCTAAAAGTGATGTAAAAATTATATAAATAATAATAAATTGTGTGAAAAACGAATGTCAAAAATAGGAAATAAATTCAAAATGGATACACCTCAAGTGTTAACCTGTAATAATCAATAACTTGTGATAATAAACATAGCGCTTTAAACATCCAAATGTAAATATAGTCCAAAATGTCCAAAACAATCACTGTGCCATTATAAAACTTTAAACGGTGCACATCAATAAGTGAGATCAAGTCCAAGAGCATGTTGCAATAACAATCGACCCCCGAATCTCCAATCTCAGTGGTTAAATAGGTCAATGCAAATCCAAGATAGCTTCCTTCATTGAATACATATTAAGATGGACTCTTACCAGAAATGGTGGGTACACATGGTCGTACGACCAGTGGACCAATCCAATCACACTTGGGTGGACAATGGTGGGATCCTCCACAGTGGTGATGGTAAACTCTGCTTCACTGGACGACCCCTCCGCTAGGCTCTGGATCAAACGGGACTTGGCACTATTGATCAAAAGGGTACATGTGAAGAGAAAAACCCGCTCCACACAGTGTAGTAGTAAAACGCGGTCCTCACCCTCCCATGTCTCCTGACAGAACGTGGATCCGCCATATTTACATTGGGGGATCCCCGTTCTGCCTCTGTAGTAGACGATCGCAGGTCGCCGGCAGACATTGAGTCCGCCCGACCCACAGGCATGCTCACGTAGCGTGTAGCGGGCGTACGCTCGCCCGCAAATTGTGCATGAATCGCGCGTACCATGGCGCCGATTCGTGCAGCTGAGCCAACCTGCGGCTGGACGGTGAGCGGTTAAAGGTACAATCCAATTAAGCTTTAAAATGCTGTATTTAAACTGATTCAGAGACATAGCCTGTAGTGTGTCTAAGTTTCCTTCCACCAAATACCTTTTGCATTTAAGTGTTTATACCCATAAATACAGTATATCCAGTATAACTATCTTCTGAGTTAGGTGCCTATTTCCCCTTGAGCTCACTGCAGTCTGTTCAACACAGAGGCTGTAGTCCCACTCAGAAGCTTGCAGTATCTGGCTTAATTGAATTTTGTAGAACTTATAGTAAGGAAAGCACAAATTCTGCACAGAGGGTACCATAGAGTGGCCTGCACTTACCTACCCAGTGCTGGTTGTTGCCCTAATCTGTCATATGAACCTCCCTGAAACTCCATCAAAGCAATTGTTTGCATAAGGCTAGCACCCCCTTCATATGATAGTGCTCAGGGAAGTAGCCTCACAGGCACCAAATATTGCACTATGGGAGATGGGGCACATTGGGGTTGATTTACTAAAGCTTGAAAGTGCAAAATTTGGTGCAGCTCCACACAGAAACCAATCAGCTTCAAGGTTTTATTGTCAAAGCTTGATTGAACAAGCTGAGGTTAGAAGCTGATTGGCTAGCATGCACAGCTGCACCCGTTTTTGCACTCTCAAGCTTTAGTAAATCAACCCCATTGTGTCCTGAGACCCATATCTGGCAGCATTGTTGAAACACCTGTGTCTGACCTTACAAATTTTTTTGTTGATAGACAGATACTTTGTCCAGTTCATCCCTATACATTTAAGAATGGGACGGGCTCCCTCCAAGCATACCTGCCCTTAATCTATCCATTATTATATAAAGTATGCACTTCAACTTGGGGGACTCTCATAATGATAGAGTTAGGACTGCAGAACACTGGAGTGTCATGATGTGTCGGCTTCAGTTTAGACATACATTTGCAAATGTGTGCAAACTAAACCCCTTGTTTTTTAATGTGAACAGTTAGACAGGGTCAATTCAGTTTATTACAGGCTGGCTATTAAGCCAGCTGGGAATTTTTGTTTGTTTTTTGACATGCGTCCCCATTCCATATGCTCCTTGTGTAAAAGGCTATTTATAGGTTTGGGTAGTTGCCATTTGATTGTACAGTTGGTGAATTAGTAAGATGGCACACTGGATACCTTTGCTGCCATTGTGCTTTTGCTAGGTGTCCAGGGCCTCCCTATACCTTTAACGAAGGGTGGACTCCCTTCAGCAATACCTGTCCTTAATCTATCCATTATTATATATGTGCTCCAACTTGGGGGGCTCCAAGAATTATAGAGTTGTACAGGGTGGGCCATTTATATGGATACACCTTAATAAAATGGGAATGGTTGGTGATATTAACTTCCTATTTGTGGCACATTAGTATATGTGAGGGGGGAAACTTTTCAAGATGGGTGGTGACCATGGCGGCCATTTTGAAGTCGGCCATTTTGAATCCAACTTTTGTTTTTTCAATAGGAAGAGGGTCATGTGACACATCAAACTTATTGGGAATTTCACAAGAAAAACAATGGTGTGCTTGGTTTTAACGTAACTTTATTCTTTCATGAGTTATTTACAAGTTTCTGACCACTTATAAAATGTGCTCAATGTGCTGCCCATTGTGTTGGATTGTCAATGCAACCCTCTTCTCCCACTCTTCACACACTGATAGCAACACCGCAGGAGAATTGCTAGCACAGGCTTCCAGTATCTGTAGTTTCAGGTGCTGCACATCTCGTACTTGCCTGTCCAAACTTCCTTCAAGCGTCCTGCTTTTTTCAGGGACTTGACCTAGTAAATAGTCTACTGTTAATAAGGGTTCCTTGTTGGTCTAGGTCTCTCTTGTTCAGGTAGGGTGTTACTAATCCTGCTAGTGGTTGATGGTTGACTCTCCAGTCTCTTGCTGGTATGAGCCTATTGTTCCTTCAAGTGGAGATTTCCTCTTGGTGGTGGTTTCTCTGGAACACCTTGCTGTTCCTTTGTACCTCTTATATGGCCTTTATTTAAGCTTGGTCCTTTAGAATACTCCTGAAATGTGGATGGTCCCCAAGATTTTTTTAGGGCCCATCAGTAGCTGTTTCCCCGCCCCCACCCCTTTCACTTAGACATCATAATTGTTTCTTAATCCCATTGTGTCCCTCGATGGTTGATTGAGAAAATGAACATTTTATTACCAATAGTAAAATCTTTTTTCTAGTCCATTGAGGGACACAGAACCTTCTCCCTCTGTGTTTTTACCAGCTCTGTGTGCTGCTTGCTTGCAAAACTGAGGTATTATGTATAAAGGAGGTAACATACAAGAGCGGGCTTATGACTTTTTTGTTTCCCAGTGTCCCAAGTAGGTGGCAGTATAATCTTACTGATTTTACAAAGTACAAAAATTTTACTTTTTTACTAAAACAGACCAAAATTCCTTCCAAATTTCTATAAAGAAACAAAATGAGCCAGGAGAAGATTCCAATATTATAGTATATTTACTGCTGATCTGTGTGATTTGTCTGGAGTTCTTTTTTTGGTTGAATTATCAAATGTGGGTTATGAAAGTAGATGAAAACCCAACCACCTAGTATTTCTGCTATTAAAGTCTTTGTTCAGGCATATTCTGGTATAGGGTGACAACACTCTGTCTCTGCCCCCCAAATGTGTTCTTTCAGTGTCACCCTGTCATATGGGTTTCCGATGCAAACTACAAATGGCTATTTTAACACACAATTTGAAGGCATGATTTACTGTTGTCACCATTAGGAAGCCCACACTGAGAAATACCATGCAATCATTGCTGGAGTGCAAGTATAGTATGTAGACAGGAAGTGGCTGCAGGTGATCTTCAGCACTGAGATTATAAAGGGTATAAACAAGCATTTTATAAAAAAAAATAAAAAAAAAATAAACCCAAACAATTATTTATGATATGCTTCTGTAAACTAAATGTCATTCAGTACTGGTTTACACTATACCACAGTGTAAGATTGTAGCATCTTTATGGCATCTAAAGTAAATAATGTGAAGCATTACGGTATGAACGCTTCTAATATATGTTTTGAAATAATATGCCTGGAACAGCATGTGTGTGTGGCTGCTATGTTCCTCTAAGCAATGCGTAATGTGTGGTGCAGGCCTGTGCTTGTACAGTGCATTGATTGTCAGTGTAAGTCACAGCCAAGGGCATAAGCAGCCTGGGGCATTTTCACATCCATCACTTCATGCTTAACTCAATTACTGCATGTGAAATTAGGCTTAAGTAAAAGTGGAATAAAAAGAAAACAGTTTATTGCCATCCAGCAAAATTTTAGCAATCTACCAAGATAGATCACAGTAATATTATTGCCAAAAATATTTCCCATAAATAGAGTGTCCCTCAAACTATTTAGATCATATAGTTACATATTACACATACATATTGCGCACGTGTGTTTTGTATCTTTCTTTGACATTTAGGGATGTTTTATAAAAACTGGAGAAAGGGAAAAAAATCTCAGTTAGCCATGAAAACTGATCTGAATTAAAACATTACATTTCATTGGTTGATTTATCTTTCTCTCACGTGACTGAATTAGTATCATTTACAAATTTTAATATGAATGTTCAGAGAAATGGTACGTATTCTTTATAGTTAGCAGAAAGAACACCATTTTACTATATGCTGCATGCATGAAAGTTAGGAAAGTCCAACTGGTGGCTTGCATACCACATTCAGCCAATGCGGCCCTCTTTTGTTGCCCACAATAACCTTCCTGGTGGCCTCCCTTGCTCTTGCTGGCAAAATGACAGCTGGGACTTTCCTGTCACGCAGCTATCATGCATGTACCATACAGGCTGTGGAGCATTTTTTAAATGATCGCAAACCCATTCCTCAGCCATACGGCTACTTGGCTCATACGGCCCATACGCGAGATTAGAAGGGATGCCATCGGTGGGCTTGCTTAGAATATGGAAGAATTCAACCACTGATTGCGTTGTTTTAAAAAAATGGCGACAGTTTCCTTTCTGTCAAAGCCCCCCTCCATGATGACAGCACATGCATGGAATAATGAGTCTGGCAATTATAGCTAAGTTTATTGCTCTTCACTTAAAGATTACATTTTGGGAAGGAGAGGGGAGAGGTCCGCTTTAAAGCAACCCTTTCTGGTATTATTTATTTCTCACACTTTTTTTTATATATTTTTTAAAATATTTTTAATATTTAAAAATCTACATTTATCTCACTGCTGTCATAAAGTAGACCAACCAATACCACCTTGGCAGCTGCAGTTCCCTAACCTTGCTTTGACCCAGAAGATTAATATTCCAGCAAAAATGTGCCTAAGCTGCTCATCTTTACAATTATAACTTTATTAACATCTGAAGAGGCACAAACATTCAGCCATCCATATCCAACAAGATTTTCAGAGTGATGATTGACTGTTTGTGCATCTTTGGCTGTCAATAAAGCTATGATTTAAAAGGTGAACCTTTTTTTTTTTTTTTTTTTTTTTTTTTTTTTTAAATTTGAAAATTTTATTGGGTTTCCAAAAATACAAAAGATGCATTATACAATGAATAAGGGAAGGCCTTACCAAAATCACATAAAGAATTACATGCCATCAACAACTACATAGCCAAACGTGAATCTGAACATAGATTAGCTCCATACTATGGAGAACAGCGGGACTGACCCCGAAACCTTCCCTGGCCACCCCATCTGGGAACAAGCTGTGTCAGGAGGAGGGGGGGCATAAACCCCGCATGCCCGCCCTATTGCTGACGAACCAAGGTCCATAAAAAGAAGTAAAAAAGGTCAAGATAACGTACTCTTGGACCCCGGGGGGGTCACTTCCCAGTAGAAGTAACTATAGATAAGAAAACAATACCTAACAAAAGAAGAGCACTGGGAGAGAAAGGAAGAAGAGGGGGGCACCAGGGAAGCATTGTCAAAAAGGGAGAGGTGTACCATTCACCCGGGCAAATTGAGATAAGTCCTCCAGGGGTCCCACATTCTATCAAATTTAGCTGACGAGTCTAGAAGTATATTAGCGAACTTTTCCTGGGTCATAATTCATGCGATTTTTCTCTTAGCAACATTGAAGGAGACCAAGGATTTCTTCCAGGCCCTTGCTAATGTAAGCTTAGCTCCCAAAAAAATAAAGTGAGATAGTTTAAACAAAGATTTGGAGAGACCGTCCGGCCTGTAATTTAATAAGGCAATTTCAGGGTTTTGTGGAAAGGCGAACCTTTTTACATTCTTTTTGTTTATTAATGATTATAAAAAATGCACAAAATAAAGAAAAAAAAATTGGGGCATGGCCAAGAGCGGCATGTGAACGGACGTGTTTCACAAAGTTACCTCGTGTAATCCTTAATTGAGCTTGCTCCCAGCCACCAAACTCACCCGTTTTCTAGGCTATACCCGGACGACTACCACAGCGGATACCCCTGGCGACTGTGAGCACCTGATCCGGAGGCATGGTGACCTGCAAACAGAAGGGAGAAGCTATGCAGCCTGAATCCCAACATGGCCCTGCAGCAGCTTCCTCCCAGCACTCTCAAGCAGAGACACAGAAGGCACCTGGTAAGCCACCCAAAACCCCAAAAACTGTAGGGAAAGAACCCTCCAGGGACATGTTAAATTACACACAAAAGCTGAATGAAGCAGTAGAGCAACCTTTAGAGGAGAATTTGGGAGCCGCCCCAGCAATTTTCCACACTGACCAGGAGACCATGCTGCACACACAGGCCCCATCTGGATTGGCAGAACAGCATGACATAGACATTGAGGAGGGAGAAGGGGATGATGACCAGCCCACACTTGCTGAAATACTCAGAGCTGTTCATAAGTGCACACCCTCGTGGACATGCTTAAAGATCAGTTTGGGGGGCTTAAAGAGGAAGTGGGGCTTAATCGCCACGACATACAAAAAATAAGAGTGCGCACTACAGCAGCTGAAGGCCGCATAAGTGATTTGGAGGACAAACTGCAACCGTTGATGCGAGATGTACAAGCTGCAGCCCGCATAGCCAAAGCCACTGAGCTTAAAACTGATGATATTAAAAACCATCTGAGATGGAATAACATTCGGATAGTGGGGCTCCCGGAGAAGGTGGAAGGTAGGGACCCCACAGAATTTGTTGAACAATGGCTATTGACCACGTTTGGGAAAGAGGCGTTTACCCCACTAAACTCAAGTTTAGGGCTCACAGGGTCCCGTCTAGGCCTCTCCTTCCTGGAAACCCACCCCGCACCATGTTAGCCAGGCTTCTCAACTTTAAAGATAAGGAGATTGTGCTCAGACTGGCCAGAGAGCACTGCAACATTCAGTTTAATGGCGTCCGGATCTCCTTTTACCCCGACTTCTCAGCCGAAGTACAACTAAAATTGCAGAAATCAAGAAACAGCTGCAACAATTTCAGGTATCATATGCCATGTTGTTTCCCTCCAAGCTCTGAATCCAGGCCAGGAGCCGAGCCCACTTCTTTGACTCAGCCACAGAGGCCTCCAACTGGCTGGACACTAACGAACATCAGCTTCGCCAAGCCAGAAGGGAAGAAGAAAGGGAAGACTGATCCTCATCTATAAGATAAGTGGACATCTAATGCTTTGCCTAAGAAGCAGTTCTTTATCCTGCAATATGGTCACTAAGAACTTAGAAGACATGGCTGGGAGACACAAATAGCCTATTTTCACTCTGAGCAAGAGTTCTTTTAAACCATTGGTTTATCACTGGATTACAAATTAAGACTAAGGCAGTTGTTGTTTGTACACCTTTTCTTACATCTATTAAGATGGGATGTTTCATCTGGCACTGAGTTAACGTTTCAAGTGAAGCCTGTTGCTTACCATCGGAATACTATACAGTTCATCTATACCCCACTGAAGGAGTGTTTCCTGGATGGGGGATCGTCAACACCCACAAGTGCATTTGAAACTGCCAGTTCTTTTTGTTTAACAGTTGGAACTTTTTCCCAAAACATTTGCCAGCTTGATTCCAGATCAGACTACTACCATTCCCACTATAGCACAATGGATATACTACAAAACTCTACTCCCCTTATACCCCCATGCTCACGGGACCCACTACAACCCTTTGGTCCACATGTACTTAAGCAAGAATGGCATGGTGCTGCCGTACCTGACAACGCCCCTGATTGCAACTACCGGTATTCAGCTTCGCAATGACATCTGTACCGGTTCTCTCATGGAATGTTAGAGGCATTCGGAAACTCCTTAAATGCACTATGGTGTCCTCTGCCCTTAAAAAGCACTTACCTGCAATATGTGCCCTGCAGGAGACCCACTTGGTGCCTGAGACTTTGCAATACCTACGGTTCTCATGGGTGGGCCCGGTATTTCACTCCACATACACCTCCTACATAGGGGGGTGAGCGTGCTGATGCATCGATCTATAGATTTTTCAGTTGCTTGATAAACAGATGAAGAGTTGTACGCAGCTCTAAACTCTTTCCCTAACTCCAAGGCCCCTGGAGACGATGGGCTCCCAGTGGAACTATTCAAACAGTACAGGGAAGCCATAGTACCGCATCTCCTCAAGGTCTTTACTGCAGCTAAAGACAGCCAGACCCTTCCTGAATCCATGACTAAGGCTAGCATCATCCTGCTCCTCAAACCAGGAAAGGATCCCCTGGACCCAAGTTCATATAGGCCCATCTCCCTCCTACAGGTAGATATTAAAATCTTAGCAAAAGCACTAGCTCTTAGGCTAAATAAGGTCATATCCTCAATAATCCATACCGACCAATCAGGCTTTATATACCTACCCGAGAGGTCCACAGCGATTAATTTGGACAACCACAAAGCCTTCGATAGTGTGGAATGGTAATATTTGTGGACCACTATGTTCAAGTTTGGATATGGTCCCACATTTCTCTCTTGGGTGAAATTACTGTACAGCTCCCCACAGGCTGCCATTAGAGTAGCAGGCTACGTCTCCAGACCCTTTCCCTTACACAGAGGCATGCGTCAGGGTTGCCCCCTGTTCCCCCTGTCGTTTGCCATCGCCATTGAACTCATGGCAGCTGTGATCCATTCAAACCCCTCAATTTGTGGCTTCAAATATGGAGAAATCCACGAAAAGCTAATGCTCTACACGGATGACACTATGCTGCCCCTGGGTGACACAGTGGGGTCCCTGCGGGAAACTATGTTGGTTATCACTGAATTCGGAACATTTTCAGGATTGGCGATTAACTGGACTAAATCCTCAATTCAGTTGTTAGATTCTCAGGCCAGCTGTCAGGGCACCACACTTCCAAACATACCAGTGACACCTTCCTTTAAATACTTGGGGGTACATGTCACCCCACAGCCCAGGGACTATGTGACCCTAAATCTGTTCCCATTACTGGGCAGGATAAAACCAAAATATGGGCCAAACTCAAGATGTAACTAGTGGGCCAGGTAAACCTCAAAAAAATGGTATTCATCCCACAACTTTTGTCCATCTGCATAATATGCCCATGGTAGTCCCACTCAAAAGCTTTAGAATCATAAACTCATTGTTTCGCTCCTTCATCTGGCTCGACAAGCCACCAAGGATCAAGCTCAACCAATTACCAAAACCAAAGGAGAACGGGTGTTTGGCTCTACCTAACTCCTGTCTCTACTACCTGGCAGCTCAGCTGCAACACATTGCTTGGTCTTTGCCCAAGGGAACAGCTGGTGAAGGGGGGAACACAGACCAAACCACGGCTCTATTATGACACGTCACGGCCTGGAGGCACTGGCCTATTCTAAATCCAATAAACTGTTTCCCACCTTTGTGTTTATGCAAAAAGTCTGGAATAAGGCCAGATACCTACAAGATGTCACAGGCTTTATTGAGTATAGCCCTATCTGGAAGAATGGGCATTCTAGGGAATTACAGTCCCTGCCAATAGGTGGAAGCAATACGGCGGTCACACATTTAGTGCATATCTTGTCGGGTGGCAAACTCAACTCCTGTGGATCATTGCAAACCACATTCAGCCTACCCCAATCCATGTACCTTCCATATGTGCAACTTCATCATGAGGTCAGAACACGATCGCAAAAAGCCTCATGGGAAAAATCCCCAGCCCCTATTTTCCATTATATGATGAAGGTATCTCACTTTCAAGGATTTATATTCCAACGTTATGCCATGCTGTCAAATGCATACCTGAGGAGCCTCCCCTCCAAAGTAGCCTCCCTGTGGGAGAAGGATGTGGGTGCATTTGAGGAGAACCAATTGGAGGAGGCCCTACAGGTAAGACTACTCGGAGTGCACCAGGTGCCTCAGAGATCACGGTGACCTTATTCACATACTTTGGAGATGCCCCTAGCTCAATCTCTACTGGGCAGGGGTAGTGAACACTATCAACAAGGTGTTCCAGGTGGGGATCCCTTTGGACCCAAGGCCATGCTTGCTGGGCATCTTCAATGACCTCCCCATTGAGGATATCCACAAACAGGCGATTGGCAGAGCACTTTTTCAGGCCCCCCCCCCGACTCATTCTCAGACATTGGAAGGAGACTGAGCCTCCCAGGCTTCCAGAATGGATGAATCAAATGGGGGACACGCTCAGACTGGAGAAATATAACTTTCAGCACAGGGGTCGTGCAAATAAGTTTAATGTGTTATGGTCACACTGGCCAGATACTCCTGGCCTAAGCCCAGTTGATCTGCTGTTAGACAAAATACTTACCTGAAAAGGGGTTAATATTGTTGATATTGCTAGCATGTCGGAATTGGAGCTGTCCCATCACCGAGGGGGAGAATGGGGGGCGGGGGTGAGTTATACAATATACAGTATGCCATATTGCTCTCATTAGTGGGATGTACTGTCATGTTATTATAAATGCTTGAAAACAATATCTGGAACATGTAAAGCTGACTAACTTAACATGTTTTTCTTCAATAAAATCCTTTTTGAGTTAAAAAAAAATTAAATTATTTCAGTAAATAACTTTGCCACGTACCCGAATTACAGAGTAAAATCTATCCTTCTTTATCTGCATTGACACTAGTTTTGAAACTTAGGTCCTGTTCACACCATGTTGTTGTTGTAGTTTGCAGTAATGCACGTTATGTGTAATGCAGTTCCATTCATTCATTCTGAATGGTGCCCCAATGCACTTGTTGATGTATGTGGTTGCATATTGCGATAATGTGTGTTACCACAACAACATGGCACAAATGAGCACACAGTGGTCAAAGTAAAAAAAAAAAAAAAGTGTTTTTTTAAATTAATATTTACTGTATATATTTTTGCACATGCAGCTTATAACAACAGGTAAAATGAGTTCCACCTACAGTTTCCATTTTGCAATCAATTTTTAGAAATAGAAATTGTTAGCCTAATAAAGGAAGTTACATATATTTTATTAGGGAATACAGAAAAAGTTTATGAACAGAAAATCATTATTTTCTTTGTTTAGGGTTTTATTTATAGGGTTTAGGTTTTATTTATAGGGTTTAGGTTTTATTTATAGGGTATTGTTTATAGCCAGCTCTGCATTGATATGCTGTGTAAATGCCAAGCAGAGACATATAAGACACAGTAACCTGAGAATAGAGAGCCTCAGTGCTCCGTGCTTGCTATTACTTGGTCTGTCATCTATATCTCTCCTCCTGAGTTCCTGTGTACCATTTACTGACAATAAGCACAGAAGGAAATGGCCAGGGAATGTTGGTTGCTGTCTGAAGGAGGTCTATAGAGAAATCTGTCATGCACTACAAACGCAAATACTTCAATTACTTACGTTAGCAGTAGGTTGCAGTAGGTTGACCGTGTTTTCTCTGACTTGCCTGTAAGACTTAAAACCAGGGAAGAGTAACTCTAAAATATACATTGGCTTCCCAGGCACCGTTTTATGATTTAAAGTGGACCTGTTCTCAATAATCGGAAATTTGCTGCCTTAAGGAAAATATCTAGCAAGGTTAATTGTGGCTAAACATTAACTTCTATCACACCTATACTTCCTGACATGTGCCTAGGCACTCCTGGTCCTGTAATCTCACAACTGAATATCTGCAGTATAATATCATCTAAAGCCTATCCCCAGTCACTTCTACCTCTGAAGACTTGGTCTTCCTGAGCACAGTTGTGACAAGGGGTTTATTTATACAAAAAAATGCACAATTATTGGTTATGGGGTTTTTTTTTGCTAATCAACTTTAGCATTTTCTAGAATTGTTAGATTGCATCTCATGTTTCATAAATGTATGTGTTTCCTAATCTCCATCTATCTTTTGAAGATGTAAGAAAAGAAAATGGCAGTGCAAGTTCAGCTGTAAGACAACCAATCCCTGGGAAACACCACTGGACTTGCAGGGTATATGAGTAAGGTACTATCTGTGTATCCACCATATCTCCTGTTGCCTACCCCTCTCCTGTACTGCTGCTGTCCTCTCCTGTTACCTGTTGATCAGCCCTCTCCTCTGTGCTGTTGCTGTCTGTGGGTCCTTGTTACCTTACCTTTCCTTCTGACATCTATACTTACCTTTCTGGTGGTTTATGTTTACTCAATGAGGAGGCCTCCTCTTCATCATAAGTATTATGCTTTTATGGCATATACTTGTACATTTTTATACATATTTTCCTTTTTTATAATTTTGGCTGTATATTGGCTGTTTGCGCACTACCAATATCACCTATCCACCTCACTGTTAAGGGTGGCACATCTATCTTTTGGGTGCACTTGAAGTACAATATTTTGTGGACTGTCAGATTTTTTTATAGATTCATTCATTTTTATTTTTTTTGCAGTTCTCCTCTCCTCCCCCCTTTTCTATTCAAAGACATTGTGTCTTGGTTCCTGGTGACCCCCTTTTACAACTCCCGGATAAGACAGTGGTGACCAATCAGCATTTTGTTTTTTGTTCAACCTCCCCCTCCCTTTTTGGCATGTAGGGGTGATGCTAACTATTGGTTGATAAGACTTCTATTGGGTACAGATATCCAACTAAAAATGTAAGTACACATTGTTGTGCAACTCTCCCCTGCAATAAGGTGTGGTTGGGTGGGTGGTTTTTCTTTTTTTTTATCTTGCCTTTCTAACAACCTGCACAGGAAAAAGGGGATCCTTTAAAACGTTTCCAAGCAGGTGTTGTGGTTGTTAGCAATTAATCACCATACTGTGGGTTGTGGGTCTTTACCCAAAGGGTTAACCTGGTGATCTGATGATGGAACAAATTTCTGGGACAATCCAAGTTCGTTGTAAAAAGTCTAAAAATTATTGGCAGTTCATAAGATATAAAAGTTAAAAACAGCACTTACATTAGAGAGTAGCCGGTCACTGCATGAGAGCAGGGGTATAGGGTGTACCAAAATGGAGGGATCCCTTCCTTCCAGTCTGTCACTGGGCGCGTGGTGTAGCTGGGATGATGAGGGTGGAGGGAGCTAAATCTGGTGTGCCGCCAGGCTTAGATGGGGAAGCCCACTTCAGGGTGCGCTGCGTGGCTGCAGCTGTCCAGGAGTGTGGGTTTCGGATGCCGAGGGTGGCCCTGGTGTGGAGGATCGGTGGCGTGGTCCGCGATGATGTCACTCATAGGGCTTCCTCCTTCATCGCGGACCATGCCACCGATCCTCCATCACACCAGGGCCGCCCTCGGCATCCGAAACCCACACTCCCGGACAGCTGCAGCCACGCAGCGCACCCTGAGGGGGCTTCCCCATCTCAGCCTGGCGGCACACCAGATTTGGCTCCCTCCACCCTCATCATCCCAGCTACACCACGCACCCAGTGACAGACTGGAAGGGACCTCTCCATTTTGGTACACCCTTTACCTTGGCTCTCATGCAGTGACTGGCTAATCTCTGATGTAAGTGCTGTTTTTAAATTTTAAATCTTATGAACTGCCAATAATTTTTTAGACTTTTTACAACGAACTTGGATTGTCCCAGAAACAATTTGTTCCATCATCATATCACCAGGTTAACCCTTTGGGTAATGCCCCACAACCCACAGTATGTTGATTAATTGCTACAACCACAACACCTGCTTGGAAGCGCCTTAAAGGATCCCCTTTTTGTGTGCACACGTCCATGCTCCATCCCCAGAGCTCATCCAGGCAGCATACCTAGCAGGGCACTGAATTTTTCCCTCCGCCCCTAACTAATAATCTCTGTGATCAGCACCTATCCTGCCGTTCCTTTCTAACAACCTGGTCTCTGTTTTCAGATATGAGTATCTAAAGTTTTCCTGAGGAAGCGAGTGTTGTCTCACGAAATGCGTCCAATAATTTGGATACCACATCTAAGTATTCTATATCCATGGACTATTAATCATGTTGTAAATTATGAAAGTGAAATACCGCTTTCGGTTGCAGATCCAAATTATCACCTCCCCCACCAGTCTGGGTGCAGGCTCAATATGCAGGATACATATGAGCAGAAGAAGTCCGGACGGCCTCACTCCAAGCAAATAACTTTATTGAAGACATAGTCCATACAAAAATCGGGATAAAAGCACAAAACAGCTGATGCTTTTCACAACACTACTACTGGTGCTTAATCATAGCCCTGTTGTAAATTATGTATTTATGTATTACTGGTGCAATGTTTAAAATTTTAAACATGAGACAAATAATTTAATATATGCTCTTTAAATAAAATTATATCTTTTTTATTTATCTCTGTGTGTCTCTCAAAGTCCCTTGGGCACTGCTTTTTTGTATATACCAGTATATTTACAGGGGCTGAGACACATTATGTCCATACACATTAGCCACTGGATGTTAATACACTTTGCTAGCTAAACATTATCTTCTTCTTTAGTACATCAGATTTAATAAGTCAGACATGTGTCATGAGAAGGTGCCTGTAAAGCACATCTGTTCTGCAGTACTGGAATATAGGAAACAGAGCCTGAGTATGTAATAACCAAAAAATGCATCCATGTCCATAGATAATGGTCACCTTAAGGAGAAAAAGTGAACAGCCTTTCTAGAGAAATGAAAGGAGATTGTGGTGCACATATTTGGGAGAAGCAAAGCTCTGCTAGGAGATTTTTTGAAATAAGGGAGGCTATGTGGAATCCAACAGGCTGCACATAAAATATTTTAGATGGGTGTAGGGAAGGGCATCTGACCTTAATCAGGTAACACCCCTAAGAGTATCTTTATCATTTTAATCGTGATCAACAAAAGCTGTGCTTTGTGAATGGCAAAGCACAGAGAGAGGGTAAAGGCACAACAATGCCGAGAGCATCACTATTGCTGTACTATTCAGGGGGCAGCCAAATAGTGTGTAGAGGTTCATGTAAGCAAGCAGGACAGATATACAAAATAAGAGTAATTTTGACTTACTTGTAAATTTCATATTATAGTGTACAGTAAAGACAGGCGCCTTCTAGTGATTGGTCACTGCCCCGAGTCAAATAATTTACTGTGCTTGTGTGTTTCTATTGCATATAGGTAGCAGCAACTTATATTGTGAGATATAATACAATGTGTTAAATGTTAAAAAAAATGCCCTGGAAGAAGTCCAATCATGATAAAACCGGACGGGCAATGGAATGCTGTCACCGCAATCTTTATGTCAGTACTGGTACTTTTATGGATGTCTTATTTTAATTGCTGGAATGCCAATGCATGTAAGCAGAAATCTTTTACTGAATAAATGTAAAGGATTTTACACTATTGGCGCCTCCTTCCTTTTATTCTGGTGTTCCTGGATGATTCCAATGGACCGAGTGTGATACTGGAGAAGACATAGTGGGATACATACCATCTGGACACAGGATTGATTTTGGGTGAATACCTACATGCTCTTCTGACCTTCCATAATAGAGGGTCCTCGCTTTCTGGTAAGCAAATATTTTGCATATAAGTTGGTGGATCACACGGTGGATGATTTCCATTTGGATGTGTCTGCACAATCCATGAGATGACAGATGTTGTTCTGTGAAAGCAAATTTTGCAGAGAATTTATTTTTGATGTTTGCACAAATTATGTGATGATTGGTGTGAATCTGGGAAAACAGTATTTGCACAGAGATTTTTTTTTTATTTTTGATTTTTTTTGCTTTTGTCTGATGAACCACATGTAATTTATTTTTTTTTATTTTTTAACTGCCCCCTGAGTACCTCCCCTATAACCCTACTCCACTCAATGAGACCTCCGTTTTTTTTATAAAGCTATGCAGAGTAATTAAGAAATGCATAATTTCTGATATATCAGGTCAAAGATGTCTGGTGGCTGAACTAGACCACTCTCCAGCCATCCACTCTATATTATCTGGCTTGCTTCCTTCCTTCCACCAGGCGTTCTGCTGCATGATGCCTGATGCCCCCTTGATGGCTCATGAAGGCCACAGCTGTGGCATTGTCTGACCTCTGACTGTCATTGCAGGGGGGGTCCCAGTGTTGCAGAGGTAATCATTTTGCTCTGAGCTTTAGGATGTTGAGGGGTAGTTTGGCTTCCACAGGTTGACTGGAACACTCCTCCCCAGCCTGTGAGACTGGCATATGTTGTTATCACTTTCCATTGATAATGAAGGAAAAGCTTCCTTACTGCTAAGGCTGGTCTGGAGATCCACAACATTAGGGAATTTATTGCTTGGCTGGACAGGAGCATGGGTAGGTCCAGAGAAGGAGCATGCTTGTTCCAGGTCAACAAGATGTTGTAGAGGTCTCAAATGAAATTGGGTGAATAGTACAGCCTTGAAGGAGACAACCATATGGTCTAGAACTCTGATGAATAATTTAATTGTGTGATGTCATTTTGATCTCAAATCTTAAACGTGGGCTTTGAAGTATTTTTTTTTCTGTTTCTGGAAAGAAAACCTTTGCTGTGATGTATCTAGGACCAAAGCTAACTATTCTAGGTGAAGAGAAGGTTGCAGAGCATATTTTTGGAAATCAATCACTCAAGAAGTTGAATTGGCATGTGGACAACTCTAAGGCAGATGAGTCCTTCATGAGAAGGTAATCTAGATAACCTATGACCTGGATACCCTGAATTGTGGTAAGAACAAGCAGATGAACTAAAACCTTAGCGCATACTCTGGGAGCAAAGGATAGGCCAAAGGGCAGAGTGACAGACAGAAAGCCATTGCATATAGACATGACACAAATAGGCATCTTGGATGTCTATGGATGCCATGGAGGCAATTACCAACCTAGCAGATTCAATGCAAAATATTGGAATTTGAAGGTATTTGGTGGGGGATTTTAATTCCAAAATAGGAAGAATACCTCAGTTCACATTTTCATACCATAAACAGGTTTTAATGGAATCCATTGAGCAGGTCTTGTTGAGGTACTGGCACAGCTACTTCATGGAAAAAGAGATTGTTCGGGGCATTCTGCAAAGCTGAATGTCCTTGGGCAGTTTTTGGTTGATTTCAATGAGGACTTTATTTTGTACCCCTTTGAAATCACTAATTGAACCAAGAGTTCTGGGACATCTGTGGCCCAGCGAGAAGCAACCTGTAACAAACGTCCCCTCACTGTTAAGAGTGAGGGCACCCTTGCATTGCGAAGAGGGCTTTTGGGGAAGGGTTAGTGGGCTTTGTGGTCCAAGTCTTGCCGGCTGAATGGGTAGTTCCCTTGCATTTTGAGGAGCAGAGATTCCTGAGGAGGGGAGTTCTGGAATCTTCCTCTGTAGACCTTCTGCATGTGACATCTGTCTTAAAAGGGTATATGTGTGAGGCAACTTTTGCAGACAGCTTCAGCTGTCCAGGCTTTATGCCACAAAATTATGAGCATGTGAATGGAGATTAGAACCATTCTGGAAATAAAAATATTTTCTGGAGTGAATGTGTAAAATCAAGGTACCAGGAGTTAAACTTTAAATAAAGCATTCCCTGAAAAACATGGAGGCTACCATGGCAAAATTTTAATTTGGAAAATGCCAGTTACCTGGCCATATTGATGATCTTCTTGTTTCAATACTTTTGTTAACCCAAAACAAGTATTCAGATAAGGGTGGCTGACATCAACAATAGGGCTACTAGCATTTTCTGAAGCAAGCTAGCAATAGCAGACCCTCAATTCTCTTAGCAAAGATTTAATTTAAAAACACTGTGTTTGTTAGATCATGGGCAAATCTCTCTGAGCTATAAAAACAAGGAAAGAGAAATGATAACTTACTGATAGAACTTAGACTTGATTCTTCCATTACTGTGCATTGTGTTAACGTGTTAACATGCATTGCGTTAAGGCAGTCTATTCATTTTAAATGGGCTGAAAATGCACAGGAATGGAACAAAAAAAAAGACATGCATCATTTTTTCAATTCATCCTACGACAACACATAGTAGTGCAACACCTCACACTGTGGTGTGTTGTAACATATGGGTGCATAAAAATGAATAGCACCACAACATGCTTATGAACATAACAGATTAGCATGCTTTGCAGTAAGCGTGCATGTTACCACAACACACCCTATCAAAAAGGCATAATTTGGCCTAAAATGTGTGAAGCTAAATGTGCTCTCCCTACAAAAAATGCTGTGCACTGCAGATGTAATGAGCCCTGATGAGGGTGATGATGAATATCAACCAGTCTGAATAGCTTGCTAGCACTATTGGAATGCCTGGACTGAAAATGATAATTCCAGAACAAAACGTAGAATAGTTGGAGACTACCTTTATTAAAAGCGGAACTCAGAAAACATTTTCTGGAAATCCTAAAAATGTGTTTATTCATCCTTGAGCAATATGGATCAAAGAGAAACTGTTAAGGTGTTTTCAACTGATAATTTGGAATATGATGGAATAATTTAATGGACAAAATCCAATAGATTCCAAAAGTTTACACTGATGGGTAAAATGTCTTGTATCTTGATGTTCTCATAATTCACTCACTGTGAAGTGAACAGAGTGGGGTCAGCCAATCTTGTTTGGATTTATTACAGCAACATTTGCCATGATTTGTGTTTTGTATCTTTAAGACCTTATAAATAAATGTTTAATGAAATAGTGCTATGTGGTATATATTCTTTTAAAAAGAAGTATGCCCAGTGGGTGGCTGGGTGCCAATTAACAAAACTTGTACCGAGGGGAATATGTACAATGCTAAGTGTTCATTAATTTCAAAACGATTGTTCTTCAGTTTTTTAGGGTTGGATTGGACTCCTGTTCATATTATTCAGTGTTTTCAATACAGGGACAGTGGTATTATTGTGTAAATCATTCTCTTCTCCAAGATGTAAAAAATGAGCAGGTAAATACATAACTACCTAGTTTTTATCCACAACTGACCCTCTTTTAAGTCTGACCTCTCAGTCTTGTATATACATTTGTATGTGCATATGGGAGGCTTGAAGCAGACCCTCTACCAGTCTTAGAAAACTGCCAATGCTAATTTGATGTATATAGGGAATCAAGTCCATTTTTGGTAACTCGCTCCTTTCTTTTCCATACTCTACTCATCCACAATGCAAGTCCGCTGGATCCTGCTCCACCCTTAAGAAGAAAAAAACACATCATTGGTGACTCTTTTTTCCTTTTTCTTGGTCAGCTCTCACTTCTTGCCAATATCTCATTTCCACCAAGCCTTGCTTCCAAGAGCTTTCGAGATTTTGTTAAGTCTCTTCGTTTACTCACAAGCTCACCTGGAAGGTGGAGACTTCCTAGTTTCTCGCTGTGAGGCCTTGCTATGTCACCAATGCCTTAAGATGACCAGGACGTGATATATATAAAATGGTGAGCTTATGAAGCATGCTTTTTTTAAACTTAAGCATGAAATGTGATTACAGGTCAGCATGCAAAGCTGGATTTTAGTTTTGTAGTAAAATGTCCCTTTTACTGAAAAACCACTCAAAAATAGATTATTATATTTAAAAAGATGTCCAACATTCAAATCGAATATGAATATAGAATGTTTAAAAGAAAAAGCTTTTGGCATCATTAAAAAAATCATGCTCGTAGGTTAATTGGCTCCTGTCAAAACTGCTTCTAGTATATATATATACAGACAGTATATAAGCATGAATGTGAGTCAAGGACCATAGACTGTAAGCTCCTTGTAAGAGCAGGGACTATTATGAATGTGCAATATGTATATATACAACATGGAAACAAAGCTAAGCTACTGAACTATGCATGAAAACATAGGAAATGGGGTGCAGAAAAATGGCAGCAGGTGCTCTGGACTGATGAGGCAAAATTTGAAATATTTGGCTGTAGCAGGAGGCAGTTTGTTCACCAAAGGGCTGGAGAGAGGTACAATAATGTCTGCAGGCAACAGTGAAAAGCATGGTGGAGGTTTCTTGAAAGTTTGGGGCTGCATTTCTGCAATTGGAGTTGGGGATTTAGTCAGGATCAGTGGTGTCCTCAACACTGAGAAATACAGGCAGATACTTACCCATCATGCCATACCATCAGGGAGGCGTGTGATTGGCACCAAAGTTATTCTGCAGCAAGACAACAACCCCAAACATACAGCCAATGTCGTAAAGAAAAACAAGGAGTCCTGATTGTTTGGCCCCCACATAGCCCTCATCTCAATATCTTGGAGTCTGTCTGGGATTACATGAAAAGATAGAAGGATTTGAGGCAGCCTACATCCACAGAAGATCCGTTAGTTCTCCAAGATGTGTGAAACAACCTACCTGCTGCCTTCCTTCCAAACTGTCTGCAAGTGAACCTAGAAGAATTGCTGCTGTTTTGAAGGCAAAGGGTGGTCACACCAAATATTGGTTTGATTTGGATTTCTCTTCTGTTCATTTACTTTCCATTTTGTCAATTGATAAAAAATACACTATTAACACTTCTATTTCTGAAAGTATTCTTAATTTGCAGCATTTTTCACACCTGCCTAAACCATTTGCACATTAATATACTGTATATATGTACAGTATTTATGTCTTTATATACAACAAGAAAAAGAGTGTTTGGGGTCTATAGAATTTGATTACTTTTTATGTACTTTGAATGAAGGTGTCTACATGTGCTTTGTAATTTTTTAAAAAAAATGAAAGATAATCTTGTATTTTCCCTTTTTTTTGATAATTTGAGTTTTCACATTTTGAAGTGATACCTAAAGCTAGTAAATCTGGCCAGCAAATAACAGAAGCCTGGACATTGGCCCTTCTCCTGATCAATTACCTGTTGTTTAGTTACACTGGTACATATTTAGTCAGGTTGAAAAAAGACAGAAGTCCATCTATTTCAACCAACAGAAAATAATAAATAAACCGAAAACCTCCATATACAGAGCCCTATACCCACAGGCCAGTTAAGCAAAAAAACTGTTGGTTAGTGGGCTCCTTTGGTTGTCTGTTTGGGGGACAGTCCCTTAATGGTCAGTTTAGGTGGGTTCATAAAGACGTGGATGAGCGAGTTTGGGGTGGAGGAACTTGACTGGCCTGCTCAGAGTCCTGCTCTCAACCCTACAAAACACAATTGGGATGAATTAGAGCTTAATGGTCTGCCTAACTGGAGGGGGATTAAAGGATGTCTTTTTTTACCAAAATATATATTCAAACAAAATGATGTTCCTCTTAATCTCAGAAGGTTGAACTGTATGTAAAAGCAGATATATATATATATATATATATATATATATATATATTTGTTAATCTCAGCCTCTAGTGCTCTAGGAGGTCTAAATTATTGAGTCATGTACAGTATTGAAGTAAATGTAGTTTCTCTGTGTTCTGAAATATAGTTATATGAACTGATGACAAGACAACTTAGAGGGAGCAAATTGAATCTCTTGTGCAGACATGTTATGTGCGAACACTGTGTGAATCTTGATTCTGCTACAACACAGAACCCCATGGTGCTTTCATTGTACTTTTGACGTAACATATTTAGCAATATATTCATATAGTCAGCATTTAAACTATGCATGCAAAAAGTACGGCATATATTGTGATCTATTCCAGTGTTACTGACATGTTTCGATTTCTCTGCTGACTTTGCGCAGCATGTTTAGAAAAGTGAAAATTGATTTTGCTAGCATTACTAAAGAATTTCATATTTATTCAAGCATCTAATTTTCCCACCATCTGCTTTTATTTCCTTTTCTTTTATTTCCTGTACTCTTGCCTCATTTTTAAAATGTTAAATTTTAGTTATAATTTTTTACCCTTATCACTTGTTTTCTTTCAACTCTCTCTATGTCCTTTTGCCCGTTTTTCATTGTAATTTATATGGCTGTCCTAATTGGGATGTAACACAAATGAAGACAGATTATATTAGGCCTAAGGCATATCACACTGTGTGTATTAGATAGCTAAAAGTGCATTGCTGACTTAGAGGCAATGTTGGGAAACTGAGAGGATGTTATATTTGCTATGTGTGTCATTTCAATTCTCTATCTTACTGTTACCTATTTAGTGACAATTGGAGATCCAGCCCACTGAATCTGAATATAGTTTAGAGATCTACTTTGTGGCACAGTCTATAGATATGGATTTTTTATGAAATACAATATGAAATGATACATGAAATAACTAACAGTACTTGTGTTTGTACATCTTTATCTATTTCCACATATTATTAAAAATGCTTCCACCTATGTAACAGCGGAAGCAGCTATGAAATGCAGATATAAGCATCTTTTGCCTCCTAGTGGTGTATATGTAGTACTACATGTTTATGATGAGTATTCTTGCAGCAACTGTTTTGTTCACTGTTAATGAAAACTCAATTCCATAATTCACTTTGAAAACAGGATACCTAAAATAGCATTTTGTTATTTCTATAATTGTTTTTATCATATTAAGCCAGCAGTCTGAATTCAGTAGAATGAATATTCAGGATTGCAGCAATTTATCACATTATACTATGCTGTACTATATTAGTTATTGGTACAATGCTTACATAAAATACATTTTAGGGTGATTTACTAAAACTGGTGCAGACAGGTGCAGCTATGCATAGAAACCAATCAGCTTCTAACTTCAGCTTTTTCAGTTAGGTTTTGACAATAAAACTGAAAAGCTGATTGGTTACTATGCACAGATACACCAGATTCTGTGTGCACCAGTTTTAGCAAATCTCCCCCTTTATATCTATGTCTATAAGCACCTCCTGAGCTGCTAACACAAAAACTGGTGGAAACCTTATTACTGGTTTGCATTTTCCCAGCTAATCGCTATGATTACTTCTTAGAAAGAGGCGGGACCAGAATCGGTTATAAACAATACATAAACTTTGTGTGCATCACTAATATGAATGTGTAGGTTTATGTACTGTAATACACATATTTCTAAATGTAATATACCCTAGCCACTGGGGTTGATTTATCAAAGGCTGTTCACTTTGCAAAGGAATTTCCCCTTAGCTTAGTGAATGGGATGAAGCTCTGCTGACTTCCTTTATTCAATCATGTGCAAGCAAAAATACAGTTTTTTAAAAATGTTCCTTCTGTGTGGGTATTCTTTTCAAAGTGAAATTTAACCACTTTCAGTAAGCACTGGGAAAAAAGTAAAATTCCCTTGCAAAGCTAACAGCCTATTTGCCTTTCGTAACTTGACCCATTGTCTCGCTGTACCTTCCCCATCCCTCAATACAAGCCTAGCACCTGATCAACCAATAGTCATATAGGTAGAGCAGTTAATGCATATGCAAAAAAGCAATAGAAGATACTGGATAGTGCTACTACTTTATTTTGTGCAGCCCATAGGTTCACATTACAATTAACCTTTACAGTACCCATCATATACAACCAGGGCCCACAAAGACATCCACAGTTCAACAAGGACCCTCAAATGCAGCTACAAAATCCCTCTATTTACTTCTTTGCAGAAGGGCAATGCTAAGCACTAGCAGAGAGCAGGGAAAGCATTATACTTCACTCGGCAAGTGAATAAGGAAGAGTTCAAGAGTCTAGGAAGTATATGCTGACCCTAGATGACATTTAAAAAAACATGGCACCAGCCTTGTGGAAGGAATAGAAAATCAAAAACTTGTCAGGAGGGAATCTGTGATCTATTAGATAGCTAATAAATACATCTTTCAATACCTATCATGGGTGCACATGTAAAATAGATTTGATGCAAGAATCACTTAGGACTCTAAGCTCTATTTATTTCATAATGTCTCACTTTTTTGCTCTTCTATAACTAGGTGTTCACTGTTACAGCTGTCATTCCCCATCCCCTCTTGCGATCTCTAATATGTTCCCTCTACATCAGCCTTTCTCAATCTTTTCAACACAAAGGAACCCTTGAAATAACTTTCCAGTCTCAGGGAACTCCCCCGGTAAAAATGACTATATCTGAAACTCATGATACATTAATGTTCACACAGGGGCGATCCGACTTTGGCGCGACTTTGCTAGGGGATTTTAAACGCACCTTCAGCGTGACTTGCAACACTACTCTGCCTGTGGCCAATCAGAGAAGGGAGGGAAGGGGTTGCCTTCAAAAATTATTTCCTTTTAAATTGTAAAGTCGCTTCAATATAGATAGGGGATGCGACTTGGAGGCGACTTCCATTGAATTCTATGGGCATAAGTCGGATAGAAGTCACCTTGGAGTAGTACAAGAACCTTTTTAGAAGTCGGAGCAACTTCAGTAGTGTACATTAAGACCGCTCCCATTCACTTCAATGGGATTTCAGATGTCAAGAGGCTGGGGGCGACACAAGTCGGAACGCAGGTCGCCCCTGTGTGAACGGGCTCTGATGGTCAGTGAGAAGAATGCTCCTTAAACTTGTGGACATTGGAAAGAATTACCCCCTTATAGATAGCTAAAAGATCAATGGTGTCAGTGGGAACTTATCTGACAGACAGAAATTGCTCATTGCTCAAGGAACCCCTAGCAAACTCTGGAGGAACCCTGGTTTAGAAACCCCGCTCTACACCTACATCTTACCTTGAACTGAGATCAGTTGACAGCCTAAAAGGATGCCGCTTTGCAAGATTTTGCCTATAATGGCTTCAGGTGAAAGACTTTGGCTGGAGAAACAACTTTTCAATCCTGTCTGAAGCCTTTCCTTTTGACATAAATGAAAATGCATATTGATGTGTGTTGTGACAAGTGTTGACGTGTAATGTCAAGTGCATTAAATCACGTGTAGACACACGTTGGTGTCAATGGTAGGCGCATCAGGGAAAGGCACACAGATAAATATTTTAAACCCCTGATTTCCTAGTCCCAGGTAACCTGACATCTATTCAAATTAAACCACCTCCTATTTTTCCAATGACCCAGGTGACTGCTAAATGGTTACATGTTGCTTGATTTCTTTGTAGCAAGTTTAAAAGTAATGTACGCCATGTGATCATCGTGTGACCACAATCCATAAATCTCCCCATCACTATTTTTTATGATCTGACTTAAACCCTCCTTCTCTGGTTGGGGTTTCTGCAATGTTAGGGACTGGTCAATGAATAAAGGCGGTAAGTCTATTGCTAGAGTTACCATAAACTCTTGTCATATGGTCTTGTGTATCATTCCAATCATTTATTGGTTTACTTGCCTTTACTGCTGTTTACAGGTTATTGTGCTGTACTGTATGACTGTCATTGCTTTCATGTAATTATGCTGCATGATATCAATTTTGCTTTAACTATTCATGACCAGGGTTATTACAAACCTTAACACCCAAGCCCGATTTTGCAACTTTGACACGTGTAAATAAAACTACATATCAAACTACATATCATCGCAACCACTTGTGTCCAGGTGGATTTTACCATTTTTTTTTCTTTTTTTTAGAACAGATGGGCTTTTATTTGGTGGGAGATGTTAATGGATATTTCCCTATTTAATTTTTTTTTTATCAAAGGAAAACTACTCCAAAATAGTATAAAATAATTTTTTTTAAATTTAGCTGTATATTTTTATGCCATTTCCAAGTACCACCACCACCAAAAAAAAAAAAAAAAATGTGCAAAATAAATTCTCCTAATGACCATAACATATATGTGTGTGTGATTTGTTCTTTGTACCCGTAATAGGGTCAAGAAACAAAAGGTTTTTTTTTTTGTCCTACCTAAACACAATGACAATAAATATAAAAGGTTTTTTTTCTTACCTAAAACACACTGACACTAACCCTGCCACTTACACTGACACTAACAGGCACTATCTGTCAATTACACTGACACACTGCCATTAACTGATATTTACACTGCCACCTACACTGTCACTACCACGGACATCTACACTGCCACTAACACAGACACCTACACTCACTAAGCTAGGTAAAGCATTGAACTAGTTCTTCTTTATTTTTTTTTCCAACAGGCTTTTTTTTGTATAGGGGTCTCCAGTGAGGAGGAATAGATAACAAGGGGGAGGTTTTCTAAAACTGGAGCACACAGCATCTGGTGCAGCTGTGCATAGGAACCAATCATCTTCTAACTTCAGCTTGTTCATTTAAGTTTTGCCAATAAAACCAAGAAGCTGATTGGTTACTACAGTATGTGCAATTGCACTGCATTATATGTGTAACAGTTTTAGTAAATCTCCCCTGATATATGTTTTCCTCCTCCCTAGCAAGTCTGTTGTCTCTCCACTTCACAGAGGAGAGACAACACAGGCAGCGGCTGCAGAATGATCAATCACAGTGATAGCCAATCAGAGTCCTGATCGTTAGTAGAAACCTGGGGCTGTCATCGTCAGCCCGGTCTCAGTGCTGGGAGTGCATGATTGAGCATGCTCCCAGCACAAATACTAACATGATCGGTGTTTGTTAGGCATATTTTTGTTTGAAATAAAAAAAGATCTGCATGTGGATGATTTGCTGTTCTACTTCTGTTACTTAGAGTTTTGGCAATCATATTCTACAGGTTGTCTCCATTTCTAAACCTCATCACACAAACAACAGTTTTTGTGGGACCTCCATTTTATTGCAATTCTTGTATAAAAACAGAAAAGCTTGGTGATAAAGGAAGATCCATCATGTTTCACAACTAACTGTATCCACCAGATATTTGTTTTCAATGCCTTATTAAAAAAAAAAAAAGAAACAAAACAAAAAAACATAATATATAGAAATAACCACATGAGAATGTAACCTGATCAGCACCTTCTGGTAACTGCCATCATCTGGACTGCATGCACTGGGTTGAAATTAAGGCTATGCAATTATGAAGAAACAAAACAGCAACACTTTTAAAGCTAGGTAGCAAAAAGCATTTGTAAAATGTAAGGCCTGAAGGTTAACAAATCTTCAGATTGAACTTGGTTTCAATTTTATTTTATTTATTTTTTTTAATTTTTTTATTTATTTTTTGCCTGTCTGAAACACCAATTGTACCATTTTGGTTTTCCCATTCATTTAGGTTTCTTGGCTGTTTAGCTGAGAGATGTTATATTAGAACGTCCACCAGGGGGAGCTACGATTCTCCTGCTGCCACGAACGCCACTCTCATCTGACTGGTTTCCTGCAAATAGTAATATAACATATTAGAAGAAGAGACAATACAAGAACATACCAGAAATACACTGAAAAACATCCCATATGTATGCATTCAACATAGAATTTCCTTGTTTCTGGTTTCAAAACTATAATTTCCAGAGTTCGCCTAAATCTCAACCTATCGGTGTAATTGTTTATTGGAAAACATCTATAATTATTAAAGGGAACCACTGTGTTTCTATGTTTGGAGTGCTGCAAACAATAGGGTGAAGGTCCCAATAACGTTAAGAAGGAAATTAGAATCCTCATATTACTAAAAGGAATCCTAGAGTCCTAGATTTCTGTTACTGCTTGAAAGGTGGCAGAGTGACAGTTATACTCCTGACCTAAGTTTTGTGCACTCTACCCCAGTTGTGTAGCCAGCCTTAGTTTCACACTCAAAAGATCAGACGCCAAAGCTACAGAAGGTACCGTCGAGGTGGAAAGCAGAAAAACAATCTGCCCATTCACTGTCATTATACAGAACATAGAACTGACACAAAGAGTAGTGCAACAATAGCCCTACTCAATATTAATATCATAATACAACACTATTTCACCAACAAAATGTGTAAGCAGTGCAGGAGCATCAACAGTCATGTCCAAAGCAGTTGCCCCTAGCAGGCAGGGCAACAGTATGGAACTTATGGATGGAAGTGTTACCTTTTGAGTCCAGCATGGATTTGAAGCGGGACCCAATGGCAAAAACAAGAAAAAATAGGCACGAAGTTGCCCCAAAATCCATACCAGACCCTTATCTGAGCATGCTCCCGGGCGGGCCAGGAACGGTTGGGTGGACATGTGCCCCCCCCCCCCAAAAAAAAAAACATGTTGTTGAGGACAAGGGCCACTGGGCCAGGGTTGTGGGGGTTTCCTGCAGGGGGCTTATTTGAATCTAGAAGCCCCTTAATAATAGGGGGGGCCCACAGGAACCACCCCCCATGTGAATGAGTAAGGGATCCTACTCATTCACAAAAAAAGTGTGCACCCTAGAAATAAAAACACCCAAACTTTTGACAAGTCCTTTAATATTTTTTTTAAATGTCTCAGGTTATACGTCCATCGACAATCACGCCGTCCAGTGATCCAGGTCCTCGTGAATCATAATGAATGAGAGCTGCCGGCCCGCCCACAAGGAAAAAACCCAACGCCTGCCAAGACACCGCTGATCGATCCCATTGCTTCCCTGGCACCAAATGACATTTGCAGTTCCTCCCGCTGCTTAAGTATACAAAGGGATGGGGTCACCTGGGTGATGTCTTAGACCAAATATGAACATGAACCAGAGATGCCATTCAACGACAGGGAAGCTACAGAATCAGTAGTGTCTCAGCAGGCATCAGTTTTTATTTCTTTCAAGCGGGTCATCGGCATTGCTAGATGACGTGACTGACAATGGATGTACCTTGAGGGTCATTTTTTATAATGTTTTAAATAAAGGACTGTGGGTGGTTTTATTTCTAGGGTACATTCTTTACATATACCCCTTACTTATTCACATATGGGGAGCCAATATTTGGGGGCTCCCTAATTGTTAAAAGGTACTATTCCAATAAGCCCCCTGCCTGCAGGATGCCATAACCACCGAGCCAGAGGCCCTTGTCCTCATCAACATGGGGACAATGTGCTTTGCCAGGGAAAGGAATCCCTTCATTTTTAGGGCATGTGGCCTGGTATGGTTTGGGGGGGGGGGGTTTAGTGTGGTGACGCCTGCTGCCCCCACCCCTTCCTGGCTAACCCCTCCAAAGGGTCTGGGATTTGGGGGAGCCTCACACCATTTTTTCTGCATTAGGCCCTCCTTAAAATTCATACCATGTGACAGCTGAATGAGCAGGGCAGGGATGAGTCGCTGGTTGTTAGGATGCTGTCGGGTGGCGGCTCCTTGACAACCAGCATCTCTGAGTTGAAACTGTCACATTTAGCAGTGGTAGGAAAAACACTGCTAAATGTTAGACTTTCTGCTGCAACCTGCAGTAAAATAATGTCCAAAGCGCGTTTTTAGATGAATTGATAATTTACCACTGATGTTCATGCAGGGTTTTACACTTAGTGAAATTAGTCCACTGTGTTAAGTTCTTTAAGAGGTCATAGGAGAAGAGCCCAATATACATCTACTGCCAGATATTAATACCTAGAGTCTCTATTGCCAAAGCAAATTAAAGCAGAGATTGGAGGCAAGGCCTGCATGGAAGTAATGTCATTGCGGCCCGGCCAATCAAGCAGCTGGAGAGAGCAAACCTAGAAGGGAAACCAGGCAAAGACAGAAGCACCTGTGACCAGTGTTACTGGTGACAGCTTAGCACTGGAGGGCTTCATTTGACAGGTAAATCTGCCATAATATGCTAATATGCAGGGCATAGTAGCACATTATGGCATAAACCACCCAATGGCCTGTTTAAAAAATAAAAAAAGTTGCATTTAATACTACTTTTATAATCCCTAATCCATACTGCATTGAATCCATATTTAATTTGAAAGCAAAATCGTGGTAATGCTGCTTGTGGTTGAATAAACCTAGATTCTCATTTTTTGAGCAGACATCAAAGCTGTTCACTTGCAGCACTGCTGCACTCCATATGTCATATGGCTTACAGACTGTGCAGAAAGTCATCATGCTCTACATGTGATAATAAATGTAAAAACCATATTAAAGCCCCATGTGCCAAGTCTGTAATATTTTATGCAGCAGTGCTTCGAAAACTCATTTCATCCACATAGCGCACAGAGTTCGTCTTTGTTCCTATTTCCATATGATGTCTTGATAAGGCATTTATGCTGCTCATATACACAGAAAATGTCTAATGTTATTGAACAGACAAATGGAATCTACCATCATCCTTGCAATGTAAAGATATTAGCAACTGTTGGTAAATTGCCTTGAACCAAAACTTCTTGAATTTGCTATAAAATCACCCTCTTTATGGTGAGCATTAGGCCTTACCTCTGGCACAGAGGACACTAGGCTTTAATTATAAACTTCTACATTTCAAATAAGTTGTATTCAATATTTGTTAATGCAAATTAAAATGTAAAATGCAACTAGACATCAGCTTTTTGCTAGTCAGTGTAGGGATCCTAACAAAGTCCTCAACAAAGCAATTTACTTTGTGCTATTAAAGTGTTACTAAACCCACAACAGTAAAATCCATGTGTATATGCAATATTGCATGCTTGTTATACTTACTGTGGAACCTAAGGGGTTAATCCTCTGCATTGTGTATAAAGGCTGTATGATCCTATCTTCTCTGATCCTCCTCTTCTTTAACTGACTCCACCCCATCTCTTGATAGAACAGAGCATTAGGAGTCAGGCTGCACATTCTCCATTTGGTGTGTATATTGCTATTTATTTTTTTCTCTTGGAAGAGTGCATGTGATCAGCACAGGGCCAATTAGCACTGTCCAGAATCAGGGGAGAATGAAAGCTCCTCCTACAAGTTTAAGCAGACAGTAATACAAGTCACAAGACTCCTATATACTGCTGATGTGAAAAGGTATTTAGCAGTTCATATTTACTAAAATAATTGCATTTCCATGTTCTGTGTACTGTGGGAGACCAGATATAGTGAATGCAGGGTACTGGGTTTAGTAACACTTTAAATACAACTCCAGGTGTCTTTATATCGAAGATCTAGGTACAGAATGTAGATGACTGTATACTTACCAGCTAGACTAAATGCAGAGTGGTGCAGATTTCGGACTGGTGGGGTCTGCCTTGTTGGAGAACCTTTAGCAGACCCTGCAGGAACACCAGCCTTGGGAGTTGATGACAAATCAAAGACTGGCCCATCATACATACCCCGAGGAACTGCATGTAGCTCTGCAATCTAGTAACAGACAGAATTATATTTCAGTATTAAAATGGTACACAGTATAACACATTTGTAAAGTCAACAGCCTTCGACTATTGCTGTTAACTGACAGTAACTACATACACTAGACAGAAGCTGGCTGTGCACATACAACCTGGCCACCAAATAATCATTACTATAAATAATTATTATCAGGATAGCTCACCTATGGAAAAAGGAGGGGAGCACTGCAGACATGTGCCTGTTATGTGGAAAACAGAATTTTGTGGAGAAAATATATCCCAGTCAATCAATTCCTCCCCATCAGGCATCATCAGAGGAGCCCTACAAACCTGAATATTCCCCCATCCAGCCATTGGCTAAACATTCTGCACCATAAATTGCATGCTTGAAAGTGCTTATCACAGTCAATCATATTATTTCTCTTATTCTTCCAGTGCAGGGTGGAAAATTAATGCAAGAATTTGCATGGCTACTTTTCACTGAGATTATTTTCCCAAAGCTATACAATGGATATTACCAACATAGTCGCTACTGTGATATTCAAAACTGTAGTCTAATATGATGTGAAAGAGATCAAAATCACAGTATAATATAAGGTACCATTCCATGCATAAATCATACAATGATAACACAAATTAAATAAATATTACATCACAAAGCATAGTGATGGATTATAGGATTATAAAGGGTGTCTTCTGCTCTAAATAATAACACGCTTTAAAAAAATAAAATGCCCAATATCAGTGCTCTATACAATAACCCAAAGCTACCCTCCAGATTTCAGTTTTCTGTATTCAGGTCAATTATAATTTCTGCTTGATTGCTGTAAGTGCTACACTAAGTGCTACACTAAACCCATTATCTCACATCTGAGTGAAAGAATCTGTGATAACAAAAGATTTATATGTAGGCTGATGCCATTGCAGACATTGCATGTGATTCACAACGCATTCCTGTGCACATGCGATATCTGTGAGGTGCAGATTCAGCCATACAGTTTGTATGGCTGAAATTGCATCAAAAAATGGTGCAGGACCCGTTTTTTCCGCACTGGAATAGGATCTTATGAGTGTTAAGGCCCATGCCATCCGATTCCACAGTTGGCACCGCGCTCTGCGAACCAATTTGGGGGTGTCATTAACTTTACATTGACACCCACAGTGCTTCGCAGAGCACAGCGTGAACTGCCTGCGATTCTGATGAGGTGCGGGAACCCGCACAGGAATCGCTGTGGTTCTCATACTGCATCAGTGTGAACCCAGGCTAAAGTGTCATGACATATGGAAGTATACTCCTCATCAGGGAACTGGACCTGCAGGACTTTTTCAAGAGAAATCTTTCTCTAGTACTGCAGCCAGACAAGATCAAAATGATCACAAATCATTTTTTTCTTATTACATTATCTGGTCCTTGCATAACATCAGTTAAAGAAAAACACTATGGCCTCCTACACATAAATAAAAGTCAATTAAGATTTATATATCTGTGTATTTTAGTATTGTGCCCTTAAAGTCACGTTTACCCTTCTGTACTCTATATCTTGGTTACCAGCATATTACTTGTCTTTTTACCTCCATGTCTTACCTTAGTCCTGGCCTTGATTCTCTTGTAGACATAGTCAGAGAAAGGAGTACAAGGAATGAAGCGCCCTGTTCCCTGGGTCGCATGAAGGGTGCCATCCTCAAACATGATTTTGCCTTGGCAGATGACCACAAGTGGTGCTCCTCGGAGCTCCATGCCTTCAAAGATATTATACTCTGCAGCCTAGAAAATATACCATGGTTTGTTACAGAGGCTTATTCTAAGTTTCCACCAATCTTATGCTATCCACCCACACTTTAATGTACTGCGTCAAGTGCTCATTGTACAGAACGTTTAGCTGGTGTCTATATACTCATATAAAACAAACAATCATATGTTTACAATCATAATAAAACACAAATGATGAAATAGGTTGGAGAGGTTTCATTTACCATGACTCGGTTGTAACATGCTTCATAATACTGTAGTATGATTGTATGTGATGTTTTCAGGGGCTGTCCATGGGTTTGTACAATCAGAATTTTGGTATTGATGAAATCACCATATACTCTTGTATATAAAATCCTTTTATCCTCTACTAAATAAATAATGTGTATGCTATATGTGTGTGAAATATCACAGGGGTAAAATCAAAGAAAAGTTGGATAACTAACTCTAAGAAACATATTTCAGCTATGCTCTACCATTGGAAACAAATGGCCTGCTACACATAATGTACTACTACAAAATCAACTAGGGCCTATTCATTATGTGTTTGCCAGTGCGGGTGCTTTGCGGTACACTGCAGTGCAACTGCTTTACCCAGGGCCGCTGATAGGGGGGACCACCAGCCCTGTTGTACGGGGCCCCAAGCACACAGGGGGGCCCACACAGGGAGGAGGATTAGTGACAGACGATAATTGTGTCTCTTTTCCTCCAGCAGATGAAAGCTGCTCTCCTTCCCTCTCCCTGCAGCCAGCTTTTATCTGCTAAGAATTAGACAGTTGTCCTTCACTAATCCCCCTCCTTGTGTGGGGCCCCTCACAGCACTGGCTCTAAGGTTATTTCTGCTCCTGAGTTTATCTCTCTAACTTAGACTCCATGCACACTGGCTAAAAAATTGCTTTGAGAGGAGTTTTGTGTTCTGCCTGTAGAAGCAGCTCAGTGTTATCCTATGTGTCCATGCACATTACGACGATTCCAAGTATATTTTGAGCTCAGCGTTTAGAGGCAGGATAAAAACGTTCTGGTTTGCGTTTCTGATTGGAGCTTACTGGCAGAAAAAAAAGGTTAAACTCATCTAAACTTTGTACAAAAAATGCTCTATATGAGCGTTTTTTTTCCTGCATGGTAAACTGGAGTTTTTTTAAGCCCAGTGTGTATGGAGCCTCACTTAGTTTCTCACCTTCTGTCCCTCTGATCCCGGAGTCTGTATAATATTTTTAATCTCATCTTCATTTTTATTTATTAACTCAGTTTTATCTTTTATATTTAGCAGGAATTATGTGAGTTATGTTGTATTTGTGTCTGCTAATAGTTTTATTGTATTTTAGTGAAATATAGCTAATATTTTCTTGGGGGGGGGGGGCCTGTCAGGAAGTCTGTGCGGGGCCCCGCGATTTCTATCAGCAGCCCTGGCTTTACCTGCTACTATAATAGCCTGTGGAGAAAAGGCACTGCAATGCTAAACAATCCAACATGGTAAAAATGTGTTTTCTACCACAAAGAATGGTTACAAATAGGCTTTTAAGAATTGCATATGATCCTATGGGCCATACTTTTTTTTTAGCAGATGAGGTCAATAGTTTGATCTTAATCACTTCAGCTCCAGGTGGTTTTACCCCCTTCATGACCAGGCCATTTTTTGATTTGCGGCACTGCGTAACTTTAACTGACAATTGCGCGCGGTCATGTAACGCTGTACACAAATTAAATATAGCGTATTTTTTTCCCCACAAATAGAGCTTTCTTTTGGTGCTATTTGATCACCACTGGCTTTTTATTTTGTATTATATAAATGAAAAAGTCTGACAATTATGAAAAAAAAAACCACAATGTTTGTACTTATATGATATAAAACATATCCCATAAAAAATGTAAAAAATCTAATCTCATAATACATTTTGGCCAAAATGTAGGTCTTTGGTAAAAAAAAATCCCAAGTGTATATTGGTTTTGTGTGAAAGTTATAGCGTCTACAAACTATGGAATATACAGTGCACCTGGAATGTATTCACAGCTCTTCACTTTTTCCACATTTTGTTATTTTACAGCCTCATTCCAAAATTGATTAACCACTTCCATACCGGGCCTGTTTTTTGGGTTCTGTGTTACGACTTAAAAACAGGTATTTTTGCTATAAAATTACTTAGCACCCCCAAACATTATATATTTTTTTTCTTTTTTTTTTTGACTCAATAAAGATTTATTGAAAAGTTTCACATGTCATACAAGAAAATTACATTATGTATGATTCATGAACAATTAACAGTTTTACTTTATGAACATGACATAGGTATGTAGTATAAGGCGATAAATACAAAATCGTTCATGGATTAGCTCAATTATAAAGAAGTTACTTGCCGTGAGTTACACATAGGTAAGGAATCCAGATTATAATATTGTCACCAATAAAACCATCTAGTGCATCATATATAATTTATTAAGAGAAATTGGGATAAGGTGTATGAAGTATGGACTTGGTGTAGTGACTCTCGGTGCATACATATGTATACATTCATCTCTATATGTCATATAGGTAACTGTATCCATATCAGCAGTAGCAAGGTCCTAGTAGCGGTGACTACAATT
>BLSH010436096.1:570814-580867 GCA_018402905.1 Glandirana rugosa
AGGATGGACGAGTCTGGGTCACCTAGCCAGGGGACTGGAGGGAACTCTCACAGGTTTTTATGAAAGGTGTATATGTGCATGCAGGTCTTCGATGCTGTCGGAGGTGAGCACGTTGGAGCCTATAGATCAACCTGGATCTGACGTATGTAGGGTATCCCCAGATGTTCTCAAGGGAGGTCAGGGGACCGATCCACTGGGTCTGAGCAGGTAGGAAGCCCTTCCGCCTTCGTAGAACAATAGCGGGAAACCATGACAAGGAGAATTGGCCTACTTAGCCTGAAAGTGCTTTCTGTAGTGTCCAGATCAGCGGTCCCTCCGGGCTCTGCGGGACTGTGGAGCTTTGGAGGGGCTGTACGTGTGCACCTGATCTTGTCTGCGGGCCGGCGGCCCTTCATCGGAATCGGAGCGTTGTCTCCTGTTGCGATGTTCGGTTGTGTCCATTGCTTCTGATCTGGGTTGCGGGGGCTTGAAGGAGGCCGGGCGAAATTCTGCATACCAGTCTGGCAACTCCATTTCAGGTATCTCCAGTGTGTCGCAAAAGCATCTGATATCCTCTGGGACTTTTAGGTGGGCTGTGCGGCCTTGTGAGGTTGCTGAAAGGCAGAATGGAAATTTCCACTTGTAATGGATCCCTCTTTTGCGGAGTACCTCAAGAAGGGGGCGAAGCTCTCTGCGTCTTTGAAGGGTGATGTATGAGAGATCTTGGAATAAGTTAATGGGCGAGCCGTTGAAGGAAAGTTGGGTTCTGTTCCGAGCCTTCCGTAGGATTTCCTCCTTTAGCTGAAATTCGATTATGTGACAGACAACGTCCCTCGGAGGGTCGGTGTCCCTGCCTCGGGGTCGCAGGGCGCGATGTATGCGTTCCATTCTGATTGAGGTGGCTGGAGGTCTATCTAGTAAGTTGTTGAAGATGGAGGTCACAGTGGTCTGTAATTGGTCAGTCTCTATTGCCTCCGGAAGCCCTCTGAGCCTGATGTTATGGTGTCTGCCACGGTTGTCAAGGTCCTCTAAATGGCGGTTGAGGTCCCTCATTTGTAATGTATGCGTGTCCAGGGTGTGATGTACACGTCTGATTGTAGTAGTGTGTTGAGCCGTCACATTTTCCACTTCTTGGACTCTACCCATAATTGCTTGAATGTCCAGTCTGAGCCCTGAAATGGCGGCAGACAAAGTTTCCTTTATGTCGGTTGCTACAGAGTGTAGGTCTATCAGACTAGGCTGTTGTTGATGCTGAGGGGTGAGGACAATGCCTCCTGCAGCTGGAGGCCCCCCTTCTGTGGAGTCATCTGAGGTAATGGAGCTTTGTCCATAATTTCAGACTGCGTCCGCAGTCTAGCGGGAAGGTGCTGGCTGGGATTGTTGGTTAAATTGCGAGGGGAGCGGGGAGAGCGAGATCTGGTTGCGGAAGAATCTCTGGAGGCTGTTCCCATACTGCACGATCAGCGTGCGGTGCTGTTACCTCTATTGTAGGCAGTGGTATCTCACGGCTAGCAGGTTTTTCCTGCTCAGGTGTTCATGGTCATGTGAGTACAGACCCTGTTAAAAGGCGGTGTGGTCTATTGCTTTTGGTTGCTATTGTGAAGTCTGTGGAAAGGTTCAAGGTTGTGTGCCGGTGACCACCTTAGTTCTAGAGTTCCCCTTTAAGGTAGAAGTTGCTTGAGCCCTGTGGTCAAACAAGAAAGTTAGTCAGGTGTACACTGTAGTAAGCTGGGTGTACCAAGATGGCCGCCCGGCACCCAGTTTCCAGTCAGATCTCAAGTCCCCTGGCTAATCCAAGCTGCTCCCACGTCCCTCCAGGTATGGCTAAAGGTATGTGACCATTGTGGGGGAGTGCCAGGGCCCTGGCTGCTCTGTACAAGGGCGTGTAGGATCCAAAATGGCGGCCGCGGTAGGCCGCAACTCCGACCCCGGCCTATATTGTTTGCGGTGGCCCAGGAACGACTGTGGGGCAGCTTGTAGTGATGAGGAGCTCCTGGGGGGTTATTGGCTGGGCGAATGGTGAATGGATGCCTTATAGGAGTCCCAGGTATCCGATCGTGAGGTCCGTTGCGGTAGGCCGCAGAAGCCGCGGCCTAAATTTAGCCGCGGGTGGCGCCCGATCGGCACGATCGAACGTGCGGAGGGTAGCTTAGTGCACAGGGAGATGGCCTGTGGTGTTTGTAGTGCTCACCCGGTCCGCTGCGAGGAGGATTGCTGTGGATGAGAGGGTGAATCTGCAGAGCCTCTCAGGTGTGCGTCCTTCCACGTCCGCGTCAGGCCACGCCCCCTCCATATATTTTTTTTCTAACACCCTAGAGAATAACATGGCGGTCATTGCAAAACTTTATGTCACACCGTATTTGCGCAGCGGTCTTCCAAGCGTGCATTTTTTTTAATAAATTCCGTTTTTTTAGTTAAAAAATAAGAAAACAGTAAAGTTAGGTAATTTTTTTCCATATTGTGAAAGATAATGTTACGCCGAGTAAAATGATACCCAACATGTCATGCTTCAAAATTGCGCCCGCTCGCGGAGTGGCAACACACTTTGCAACTTAAAAATCTCTATTGGCGATGTTTAAAAAATTCTACAGGTTAGCAGTTTTGTGTTACAGAGGAGGTGGGACTTATGTATGCGTTCGCTTCTGCGCGTGAGCTTGGCGGGACGGAGCGCTTTAAATTTATTATTTTTTTTTTAATTATTTATTTCCCTTTTTACTTTTTATTTTTACACTGTTCTTTTAAAAAAAAAATGGATCACTTTTATTCCTATTACAAGAAATGTAAACTTTCCTTGTAATAGAAAAAAGCATGACAGGTCCTCTTAAATATGAGATCTGGGGTCAAAAGGTCCTCAGATCTCATATCTACACTAAAATGCAAAAAAAAAGAAAAAAATTTGAAAAAAATGACAGCCCAAAAAAAAAAAAGGGCCCTTTAAGACCGTTGGGCGGAACTGACTTCTGACGTCATTTCCGCCCTGCCGTACTATGGAGACACTGGGGGGAGAGGATCGGATCATCTCCGCCTCTGCCGGCAGGTCCGGTAAGCGGCGGAGATGACCGGAAAGCGGTGGGAGGGGGGCACCTCTCCCACCGCTGATAAAAGTGATCTCACGGCGAATCCGGCGCTAAGACCACTTTTCTCAGACGCAGAATCGTCTGAAGAAAAAAAACGGTATCTGCTGCAGGCACCATTCAGATATGACTTCTCAAAGGCAAATTCTACAAACAATACCACATAATGACAACGTGAAAGAAGTTTGTTTGAAATCTTTGCAAATGTATTAAAAAAAAAAAAAAAAATCACATGTACATAAGCATTCACAGCCTTTGCTATGACACTCAAAATTGAGCTCAGGTGCATCCGGTTTCCACTGATCATCCTTGAGATGTTTTTACAACTTGATTGGAGTCCACCTGTGGTAAATTCAGTTGATTGGAAATGATTTGGAAAGGCACACACCTGTCTCAGGTGTCAAGGTCCCAAGGTTAACAGTGCATGTCAAAGCAACAACCAAGCTATGAAGTCCAAGGAATTGCCTGTAGACCTCCGAGAAAGGATTGTATCGAGGTACAGATCTGGAAAAGGGTACAGAAATATTTCTGCAGCATTGAAGGTCCCAATGAGCACAGTGGCCTCCATCATAAATGGAAGAAGTTTGGAATCACCTGGACTTCCTAGTGCAGGCCGCCCGGCCAAACTGAGCAATCGGGTGAGAAGGGCTTTAGTCAGGGAAGTGACCAGGAACCCAGTGGTCACTCTGACAGAGCTCCGGCGTTTCTTTGTGGAGAGAGGAGAACCTTCCAGAAGGAAAACCATCTCTGTAGCTCTCCATCAATCAGGCCTGTATGGTAGAGTGGACAGACGGAAGCCAATCCTCAGTAAAAGGCCCATGACAGCCCACCTGGAGTTTGCCAAAAGGCACCTGAAGGACTCTCAGACCATGAGAAACAAAATTCTCTGGTCTGATGAAATAAAAATTGAACTCTTTGGCCTGAATGGCAAGCGTCATGTCTAGAGGAAGCCAGACACCACTCATCACCTGGCCAATACCATTCCTACAGTGAAGCATGGTGGTGGCAACATCATGCTGTGGGGATGTTTTTTTAGCAGCAGGAACTGGAAGACTAGTCATAATCATTGGAAAAATGAATGCAGCCATGTACAGAGACATCCTTGATGAAAACCTGCTCCAGAGTGCTCTGGACCTCAGACTAGGGCGAAGGTAATCTTCCAACAAGACAACGACCCTAAGCACACAGCCAAGATAACAAAAGGAGTGGCTACAGGGAACTCAGTGAATGTTCTTTAGTGGCCCAGCCAAAGCCCATTGAACATCTCTGGAGAGATCTGAAAATGGCTGTGCACCGACGCTCCTCATCCAACCTGATGGAGCTTGAGAGGTTATGCAAAGAAGAATGGGAGAAGGTGCCCAAAAATAGGTGTGCCAAGCTTGTAGCATCATACTCAAAAAGACTTGAGGCTGTAGTTTGTGCCAAAGGTGCTTCAACAAAGTATTGAGCAAAGGCTGTGAATACTTTTGTACATGTGATTTTTTTTTTACATTTGATTTCAAAGAAACTTCTTTCACGTTGTCATTATGGGGTATTGTTTGTAGAATTTTGAAGAAAAGAATGAATTTATTTTGGGATAAGGCTGTAACATAAGAAAATGTGGAAAAAGTGAAGCGCTGTGAATACTTTCTGGATTCACTGTATACTGGAATTTTTTTTTTTTTTTTTATACTAGTAATGGCGACAATCAGAGACTTAAAACGGGACTGCGATAGTACAGCGAGCAATCTGACACTAACTGATGCTGGGGGAACTAATTGTCACTGATCAGTGACATGATTACAGTGATCAGTGCTAATAATTTGCACTGCCACTGTATTAATGACACTGGGCAGGAAGGTACTAACATCTAGGACGATCAAGGGGTTAAATATGTGCCTAACATGTGTTTATGTGTGTACTGTGTGCTACTTTAACTGAGGTTCTAGTTGTTTTCATTCCCTGCTTAGCAGGGAATGAACAAACAATGAGGTCCCCTGTCACTGAACACACCAATGTGTTGTTTACATTCACAGAGCTGTGTTCAGTGAAGCTAAAAGTCGATCACCAAGTGCCGGCGTTCAGTCATTGGCCTGGACCCGGTGATCAGCATGTGCTGTGACAATGATAGCATAGTCGGGCAGACACGTGCGCCCCCTACCCAGAAATGCAGAATAGCATATACTGTATATGTGATTCTGCACACAGCGGCTGCCCTGTACCAGAAATCTACAGCAGGCGGTTGGCAACTGGTTAAAGGCCACAGAAGAAAATCCAAGAAACTTTGGAAAAAGAACATGCCTTGAAGGGTCAGTTCATGCCAAACTTATATTTCAGGTTTTATCAGATGTTAGAGAGTTTAACCATTTGACTGTTATATAGCTCCTGAGTTCCTGGGATTGTACACCTGCTCTATTCAATATAACGGGGCCCTATTTCTGTTGTATTTTGTATTGCTCTGGGAGGTGCAGAAAAAAAACAGATGGGTTGGAACACTCAAAACTCCCAGGTGGATAGAACAAACACTCGGAAAATATGACAAAGGGATCTCATTGTTAAAGAATACAAGCTATAGAAGCCAGGAGCTGACGTATCCCACCAGCCTCCATCTATGACAAAAAAATAATTATTGGGTAGACTGAGGCTTAATAAGTATTTAAAAAAATGGGAAATGTATTCAGAGCTACAATGGCTCTAGTGATTTTCATTTTTCTTCATTTTACATATTATGTATAGATCTTTTAAAATAAATGCCTTTTGTTTTATTACTCCCTGAGTATTATGTCATATAACAATACTGTCCAATAATGAGGTGTTGGCATATTCACTTTCATTATCTGGCCCTGACACTGTTGGCTTTTCACCCTCTCTGCTGGACAGATCCAAAGGATGTTGTCATCTAATTAGATCACTGATGTTTACCACCTTAGAAGCCAACACTATAATGATGCTCTAACTCATCCCGTGTTCCGAAGCTACAGGTCATACATTCTTCCTATCAAATATCCTATCTTCTGCACATTACAAGTTTGACTTACAGATTGATGACTCTTGGCAGAAACGATTTTTACTGCATCTGGATCCCAGATAACCAGGTCACTATCTGATCCAACAGCTATTCTCCCTTTCCTGGGGTAGAGGTTGAAGATCTTGGCAGCATTGGTACTGGTGACAGCAACAAATTGGTTTTCATCCATTTTGCCTGAAGCCTAAAGGAAAAAAAGTTTATAAACTTCTATTTGCATCACTGCAAAGTTCTAACAAGCGGTCCAGTGTGGCATTAAATGATTCAGTATAACCCTTGTTAATGTCCCAAGCCAAGCAAAAAATGCCAAGGTGCATATACAGATGAAGATCCTTAGAAGCATCTTTCGGCCTTGTAAAGTTTTTGCTATATGTATCCCTGTTGAGATTTTCTCTCACCTCCTGTGCCTGAGAAAGGAGAATGGGATTTCCCCCAAAATCAACACAGGCAGGAATAAGCTTTCTGTATCTCTTTAGGGGGGATTTCCTATTATTTCCTGTCCCCATGACCACTTGACCTCTAGAAAAAGTAAATTCCTTAAGGGGATATTCACATTGACTTACTAGTAATTCCCAGAATAGTAAGGAATACCTAGTTACATAATCAGGTAGAAAAAAAGGCAAGCCCATCCAGTGCAACCCAAATAAAAAAACAAACAAACCAAAGCAAACAATTCAAAACTCTCTAAATATGCTATACCCACAGTTGATCGAGAGGAAGGCAAAAAAAAAAACTCAGTAAAGCATGATCCAACAATTGAAAAAAATCATAAAAAATGGAAAATTTGGAATACAGATTCATGCACCATGCGCCATATTTGTCAGGTGCAGAAGCCCATTGTGGATTCTTACCACTGCCTTGTCCCAGATGACGGACATTCTTTCTTCAACACCATTTGTTCCCTCCGGAATTAGGGTGAAATTATCCTTTCCAACTGCCTTCTGAGCAGTGCTAAAAACTGTGTGAGCACTGCCAGTCACCTGCAAGTCACCACTGTAAAAAATAAATAAATAAATAATAAAGTTAGGCACTTTCATTTTTTTTTTAAATTTAAAATTCTAGATTTTTTTTAGATTTTTAATAAAATATATTGCTTTAAATTACAATTATCATTAAATGATCATAATATTTCCTACTATAGCCAGTCGCATCCACCATACCCTATGGCCAACTTGGGGTGAAGTACAATGTGGTTTTGGTCTCCTGCACAGAGGCAGATACCTTGTGTATTCATATTGTTTCACTTGTTCAATATGGACCTTAGTTGTTAGCCACAACAACGAGGTTAGGTGCCAGTAAAAATTGCTGTTTATATCCACATATAGTTAAGAACCAGGAAATAACTTACAGTTCAGGATTTGAAATTAATTGTAAACACGTTACTCCTGCTTACAAGCATTTTAAAGACATAAGCGGTTTACTATTAGGGCCGGTTCACACAGGGGCGATCCGACTTTAAGTGGTTGCCAAGTCATGACAACTACTTTAAACTACAGGTAAGCCTATATTTAGGCTTACCTGTAGGTCCCGGGAATATCACCTAAACTTGTACCGTTTAGGAGATATTCCCTGTATCTGCATGTGCCTACGTCAGTACGTCATCGGCACATGCGCAGTGGGCCGTTTCTTCACTAAGTGTGCCGTAAATGATGGCTCCCGTGCGCATGCGCGGGAGTGACGTCAGCGTGGCTCCTGCCAATCACAGCGCTAGAGTCCGCAATGTGATTGGTCGATGCCCAGGATCCCGGAAGATGATGGACTCAGCATGCCGCCAGTCACATCGGTGCTCGGGGACTGCTGCTACAGTGTCAATCTAAGGTAAGCATTTCATAATGAGCTAGTATGCTATGCATACTAGCTCATTATGCCTTTTTCTTTCAGGTGTTTTTTTTTTACTTGACAACCACTTTAAGGCGTGACCTTGCTAGGCAATTTTAACGCGACTTCGGGCGACTTACAACGCGACTTAAAGCGACCTCCATGCAAGGCGACTTTGCCTGTGGCCAATCAGAGAAGGGAGGGAGGGGTTTGCCTGGGTAATTTGTGGTGAGTACCTTAAATTTTCTTTTTCCTGTAAAATCGCTTCATTATAGATGGGGATCCGACTTGGAGGCGACTTCCATTGAATTCTATGGGCACAAGTCGGACAGAAGTCGCCTTGAAGTAGTGCAGGAACCTTTTTTGAAGTCGGAGCGACTTCAGTAGTGTACAATAAGACAACTCTCATTCACTTAATGGGATTTCTTATGTCAAGCGTCTTGGGACAACACAAGTCGGATCCCACGTCACTGTAGTATGAACCGAGCCTTAGATACAATAGGCCTGTGGGTATAGGCACCAGAGGGAAAGTGGTCGTTTTTCCCTTGGTTGTTGTGCACACCAAATCCCCGTTGGAGCACTTTTCATACATTAGCTTTATTCAGATGAAAAATAAAAGACCTTTTCCAAGAGGCAATCAGAACCTTCCTGCACTATTTTAAATGTTTATTCATTGCACATTGGCCACGGATTAACCAAACATTGTTTATTAAAGATTCACTATCATCACATTCGCCGAGTTATAAATGTGGTTATGCGTGCAAGTTAATCCAGCATAGCCACAGTCATTTTTGCAAGTACAAGCAGTCCCCAGGTTACAAACAAGATAGAGACTGTAGGTTCGTTCTTAAGTTGAATTTGTTTGTAAGTCAGAACAGGTACATCTTTTAAGTGTAGCTCCAGCCAAAAAACTATTTTTAAGCTTTTTGGATAGCATAGGGAAGGGTTATCATCCCTGTAATGTTTGTTTTGCTGTCTATGTTTCTGTTCAGAAGATTTCACCTCACTTCCTGTCCCAATAATAATTGGATTTTGAACATTTTGAGTTGTTGTGGAAACAAACCTTGGTGATAAAGCATCAGTGGAGACACCTTTTTCCCATAATAACTCTTACAGGAGTGAAATTCCCTTCCTAGGGGGGGATTTCATGTCACTTCCTGATGTCTCCCTCCGTTTGCAATTAGGAGTCGTTTGTTAGTCGGATGTTTGTAACTAGGGGACCACCTGTATCTGATTGCAGTAAAAGCCAGCTATCACTTTCTGACATTTGTTCTTTTAATGTGTAAATTAACACTGCAAACTGCAAAAGGAAAAGCAGCTCTTTATGGAACATCTGGACTCACATGAAAGCCATACTTTCTGGACTGGAATTAAAGTGATACTATCTGAACTAGAACTAAAGTGATGCTTTCTGAAAAGTGGATTTAAAGTGATAGTTACTATGACATAATTCAATATGCAGTTTGACACAGGTATACTGAATACACACAATGTATTAGGTAAGCTAATGTTCATGTTTTGAGTCAATAAATGTAGTACTTCATCTCCAATCTTTTTAATGTTACTGATGACTGGTCATGCTACAGCAAAGAGCACTGTTAATCTGATGACATGGACCACACGCAGCATATGTTACTGGTCACACTGCATATGTTTTCTTGGGTTTTATGATGAAATAGGATGTTTGTACTGTCCGTAAAAATCTTGTTTTTAGGGCTCATTAAGGGATAAAGAAAGACATCTACTATTGGGTTACACTTCTGTCTACAGGAGTCACTGATACACAAAAAAAACCTATAATCCCCCCCCCCCCCTTCCCTGCATACCTCAGTTTGTAGCAAGCAGCATGATCATATACACAGAGGGATTTGTCAGGTGTACCTCAATACACTCAAAAGATAAGGATTTTACAGGGGGTCAAAGGAAGTCATCTACTGTCAGAATGTAATAACAACATAACCCCAAAAAAAAACAGCAGTGGGTACTGCCGTCAATGCAAAAGCTGAGCAGGTGTGGCCCAGGACCCTTCAGAGCACTTCCAGTCCACACATAAGAATACATCGCCTGCAGTGGAAAGGACTTTGCAACTATAGGCACCGTGAAAGACCCAAGGCTAGAAACAGCATGCCAGTCCTCCAGATGCAAAGCACTAGGTACTGCATCGATATGGGTTCAAAA
>BLSH010436096.1:580877-612339 GCA_018402905.1 Glandirana rugosa
ACCGTACGACAAAGATCGGAACCCAGAAAGTGTCACGGATATCAACGTTTCAGGAAAGGTGATGTCAGTTCCATAAGAATACACACCTGACCTTCATGAGACTTCCCCGGACCCGGGGTGGACGAGTCGAAAACGTAACTGCCGTCATGGGTCACGACCAAAAAAAAACCCAATACAATAATGTAAGACTGTCATCTACTGAAGGCAACTGGGGGGTTAATTACTCTTTCTTTTATCCAAAAACCTGAGTTTTTAGGAAAAGAAAACTCAAGTAACTCAATGTGTACTGTTTAGGGAGACACATATACTAGTTCGACTCCATACGTCCCTTCCCCCCCCCCCCCCCCAATAGGACCTGTCCGGATTTCAAAAAAAAAAAACACATAGTCACTGAGGACATCTGTCTTCACATTGGGTTATCATCGTCCAGGATAACCCCCCCCCCCCCCCCTTCCCTGCATACCTCAGCTTGATCATATACACAGAGGGATTTGTCATGTGTAACTCAATGAACTCAAAAGAAAAGGATTTTTGAGTCCAAAAACCTATTTTCTTTCTCATTAATTGGGGGGTCAACGGAAGTCATCTACTGTCAGAATGTAATAACATAACCCAAAAAAAAACCAGCACTGGGTACTGCCGTCAATGCAAAAGCTGAGCAGGTGGGGCCCAGGCCCCTTCAGAGTACTTCCAGTCCACACATAAGAATACCTTGACTGTAGTGGAAAGGACTTTGCAACTATAGGCACTGTGAAAGACCCAAGGCTAGAAACAGCATGCCAGTCCTCCAGATGCAAAGCACTAGGTACTGCATCGATATGGGTTGAAATGGTTTATTCTACATCTGATTTCATCGCAGGAGACTGCGATTCTCCAAAACCAATCTCAGCAGAGTGTGGGTACCCCAAATCTGACACAGATATTGTCACTGCGTCAGCTGGCATGGCCTCTTCTATGTCTGCAAGGAAGTGCGCCTTAAATTTGGTTACATTATATGTGATTGCAGTAGAGGCACCTGATGACAGGTCAGGGGACTCGCCCATACCTGACAGTGCTAAGGGGGAATCTGTTGAGGTAGAACTAAAACTATAGGTTCACAGGACTGGAGACTTTAGTGCCCTCAGAATGCATAGTATAATGGTTCCTGGACATAGGTGCGCACACCCTATTGTATTAGGATGTGCACCCCAAAGCTCAAACACCTATGCCTTTCTCTGCAGCCTCAGCTGCACAGGCAGTGAATGGGAGGTGCTCTGTGCTGAGTGGCTTCCTGTTCATTCACAAACTGAAGCATAGTAAACATAGTTTACTATGCTTAAGTTCTTAATAGACACAGTGAGCGAGTGTGTTCACTGTGTTTGTTTAGAAAAGGAACTATTTACTAGCACCTTCCCCCCGCTCTCCATCCTGAAACATCCCCTGCAGCAGCTGGGGGGAAGAAGAGGAGGAAAGCCAGCAGCACTGCAGGATGGGGGGTGGCAACAAGGAGGGGAATTGGCAATGCACATAGTGATTAGGGTATGCCCAGGCACACCCCCCTGCGCAAGCCTATGTTCCTGTAATCTATAGGAGAGTATAAGATGGGGTTCCTGGTTGCAGTTGGGAGTGTTCCCTCTGTGTCTAGCTACAGACATGTTGCAACTGCATGGCAGTGATGCCATTAGCTCAGCGCACAAAGCTGGTAACCCAGGATCAGCAGGCCACAGGTGACCAGGGTCAGTGTAGATAGGCAGAAGAAATGGACCAGTGATTAACATTCCACATAGAAAGAACAAGCAGCAAAAGGGCAATGCTTTTACAGGAATAACAGGAAAGCGAGTACAGAGTGCATGTGCACAACATTCCACCTGGGGAATTACGTTAGCGTTCCATCCCTCTGCATTAACTCCTTCTACAGTAAATTGGGAAATTCAATGGCGCCCATTGGTGCAAATAGTGAGATAGCTCTCAGTGCTTAGCTTGAATGGCCTACTCACGTAGTGAGATTTTGGAGACAGGGCAAACCAGTGGCACTCTGCAACTGACCTGTTATCAGAGGAGGTAGAAAAAGCAACTAACGTGGAATCCAGTGCCCGAAGGTCACTTCCAGGCTGTCTCTGGAACAGGGGCATAACGATAGGGGTTGCAGGGGTTGCAATTGCAACCGGGCCCCATGGTCCAGGGGGCCCATGTGCCTCCTTTGTACACTTGGATAGGAGGGATGGTGGGGTGGCATTTAGAGGAACCAATCTCCTCCATTTTCCTCTATCCAGTTTACTTGTCTTCTGCGCTGTTCCCAGGGTCCCTGCGGTACCATAATAAAATGACCCGTGATAGGAGTAAAGGGCCCCGGGATCAGTGGGAAGAGGGAAGGGCCAGGCGTCAGGGATCAGGGGGCCCTTCATGATTTCTTGCATCGGGGCCCTGAAGGTTCTAGTTACGCCTCTGCTCTGGAATGTCCAGTATAGTATGGAAAACACTTAATGTGGAACCCAGTTCCTGATGTTCACTTCCAGGCTATCCCTGCAATGTACAGTCTAGTGGGATCTTGGTACAGCACTCCAAAGGTAGGCAGAGAAAAGGCCAATTTGGATAACCCCAAATGGAAAAAACGCAAGCAGAAATGCTGCACGCAACCTTGATTGAAGAAAAAAAATATTGAAGACGCAAAAGATAAAAGCTATCAAAAATGGTTAGACTTTTTTACGCACAAGAAAAGATGTGCATTCTCCTAGGACACTAGCAAAAGACTGAAGCATACTGGGAAGAGGAATGAATATCCTGTGCTGGCCTAAAGATTTTTTGCTTGCCAATGTCCTTTTCTCCTGTAGATGGCAGTAAAACCTGACAGTAGGTAACTTCCTATATCCTTCAATGGATGAAAAAGCAAACCAGTCATGAAACAAATATTATATGTAACCACTAGGTGGAAGCGGAGCACTGATTAACCTTCACACTAGCCTACTTTGTGCCTACTTTGGCCAAATGCTGCAGATGTACAGGCATCCTCCAGAAATGATAAACACGCATCAGATTTCTGACTGCAAACAATACCTCATACCCCGTTCTCAGAGGAACTGCATGACTGTCTGTTTTCTCACTGCAGACACTAATTTATAATGATGTAATTCACATTCCACCAGAAAACTTAGGTTGATTTAACCCAGGGACCACGAGCTTTACATTTAAAGTCGTTTTACTTTTTTACCACGTCTTCTACTTCTAATGCATAAAGATTAGATTTGGAGCTTTTCTGAAACAGGGACTGATAGAAGTATTTACATCATTTCTGTCAATAAAAGTGGTTGTTAACCCACTTCTACTAAATCCTATAATCCCCTGTACCATAATAATAAGTGCCCCTGTGCAATGTAAAAAATCTGCCAATCTGTACCTATATGAGTGTGGCGAGTTCATGCTGCAAGGGGGGGTGGCATGCAAGTGAAACCTTTGCTTAAATGAGCAGCTCTAGGCAAGAAGTGAAATCAGTGAATACTGATTTCAGTTCAGTTTTGACTGGAAAGTGTCTTTAAAAGTCAAATTTTTATCTATCTGCAATTTTTGAAAATAAATTACACTCCTTAGCAGTGAAATACATATTGCATGTCCCTCTGTAAAGCAGGGAACACCACTCAAAATGCACAGACTTGTCATTTAAAGGGTAGGTCCATTATTCTTCTAAGGCCTCATACACACGGGCATTTTATGTATAGTGCAAACATATCTCATTCAGACACCTGCACTGCACTTAGTAAGGAACCCCACAAATCTCTGTGCTACTCCAACATTGACCTGCAAAATGCTGAACTGACAGAATTGACCCTTTTCATATATCTGACCTCTGCTCCTCACTCAGAACTGGGAAAAAGGAAGATAAGATAATTGTATTTGTGAACTGTCCTACGAAATGTGAGCTTACAGATACATCATTTTTGCCCTTCTATATTGTTTGTAGACACTGAAGAGCTAAGACTCCCATGCTTTCATCACTCTTGCCATCTTTTAAATATAGAGAAATAAATCCCTCATCAGCATCAGATGGGGTAGAGCTGTGAGACTACACATTTACACTGATATAAATCTCTTGAGAAAGGGGGCATAGACTTACGTTAAAGAATTCATAAACCCTAACAAAGAACTTCTCTTACTTGCTCTCTTTTGGAATGTTAAATATATTACAGACAGTGTTTTGTTATATCAGTTTGATATGTGCTAAAAAAAAAGCTCTCCTAATACAGCATGATACTTTCCTCCTTTCAATCCAGCGTTTCTTGTTGGCACTTGCATCTTTTATTCAGCTTTTTCTGGGGTGTGCAGTTGTTCTCACTGACCGGTGGGTGATGGCATCACTCCTGGGCATGCACAGGAGTGCAGTGATCCCAGCACACAGGGGTTGTGCCAGAATGTAAACTTTTAAGCAGGTAAGTTTCTTTTATTGCAAAGCTGACACTGCATGTCTCTTGTTTACACAGGCAGATCCTATTTGTTTTTAAAGTGTCGCACTTTTTTTGTTTATAGTGCAAAAAATAAAAACCACAGAGGTGATCAAATACCACCAAAAGAAAGCTCTATTTGTGGGGAAAAAAGGACACAAATTTTGTTTGGGTGCAATGTCGCACGACTGCGCAATTGTCAGTTAAATCAACGCAGTGCCGTATCGCAAAAAAAACGGCCTGGTCATTAAGGGGGTAAATCCTTCCTTAAGTGGTTAAACTACAAACACCACCTCTCTATGTTATGGAGAAGAGGAAGGGGTGAGGTACAGGGGCGTATCATGAAAGCAGTGGGCAAAATAAAAAAGTGGGCCCTAGGCTTCGGCATAAATAATAATGCGGCACATTATTAAACAGACCCTCGACATCTCCCCATTGAGACAGAGAAAGGGACTGAGGACAGAGATTCCTCAGTCCCATTCTCTACAGTCTCGGCTGCACTGAAGATGAATAAACAGAGACACAGTTTACAATGTTTCAGTTATGAATCGACAGAGTCAGTGTCCCCTTTTTTCAGAAAAGGAAGAGGCCGGTAAATTATACATTTACCGGCCCCTTCCCCCACTTTCCATCCTGACAGATCCGGGATGAGGGTGGCCAAGGAGCACAGAAGGGGACAGGAGGAGCACAGAGAGGGGTGGACGAGCACAGAGGGGGGATGGAGAAACACACTGTGGAGCCAGAGGAGCACACAGGGGGGCCCAGAGGGAAAGGGAAATACAATGGACAGTCGGGGGTGATAGGTGCAGTGGTGGGGGGCAGTTACAAGCACGATCTCCATGTATGGCTTTGGGTGAAGCAGCTGAAATCAGTGGGAGGGAGAGGAGGAGAAGCGTCTTTCAGCTGCTTCACTGTAAGCCATACAGGGAGATCAGTGCTTGCAACTGCCCTCCCCCCCCCCCAGGGCCCATGTGCAGTGAGCACCCTGCACCCATGGATGATATGTCACTTGTGAGGTATTCTGTAGTCTTTATCTCCCTCATAGACACAGTATGGTGACTAAGTGTTGTCAACCTAGGAAGGGAAGTGTGTTAAGGTATAACTAAAACAAAACTTTTTTTTTTACGTTTTGGATGGAGTGTAGAGGGATTAGAACAGCTATTAGTTTTTTTTGCTGTCTGTGCCCTCATTAGGGAGAGTCACCCTCTCTATTTGCCCTATTTACTAATATAATTGAAAGTGAAAGTAAAAGTATATCCCAAATGTTGGGTTGTCCCCAGAAAAGTAATAGAGTGGAAATCTTCCAATTGGGACACTAGTTCCGGTGACTTGGGGGGCCCCAAGAATTTCCTTAATTTCCTGTTTTGGCTATAGGACCGGAAGTGAAGGTACATACCCTCAATGGGACACAGATGGCAAAAAAGAAACTGACATGGGTATAACCCCCTCTTAACATATCCAAAATGATGACTGGTAGGCTGCACTATATTGCATTTTTTCTATTTAGAAACAATTACTTTACACTCAACCAGCAGTCAGAGTCTGATAGTATCTTAAAGTAGCATAATACAATATTCCAAATTAGAAAATAAGTTTGACCTGAGCTGCTTTTTGCAGGGATATAAGGTTTGGTTGACCCAACACTGATTGCAGTGAGCCTATGTTCATAGATTGCCGCTATGTTGATATTCAATTGCATAATCTTCTCTCCTACATGTACCTTCTAAAATGCTGTCAGCTTTCTGTGCTTTGATGTCCTTTTAAAGAGTGGCTACGTTCATTCTCCATGGTCCAATTGTATGTGGGAATGTAGCCACTCTCCTTTGCTTACTTCCGAAATGGACTAGAACCTAACATGCAGACATACTCAACGCCAGCACGTGGTATCACATTAAAGCGACTGTAAACCTCAGACAATGAAATATGAACAAATCATATCCCTCTATAGTGGGTACTTGTCTCTAATAAGTGTCACTTTTGTCTGCTGATTTGTTCCTCTGCTCTCAGCATGAATCACTTCTGACAAGGTTTCCTGACACCAAGAGAAAAAAGGTGACAGGGGAGGGGCCTCCAGCAGATTGACAGCCTCAGCTCTGTTCCTGTGTTTTGTGTGAAGAGGGTGTCTCTTCCCTCCAATCAGCTATCAGAGCTCTCCTCACTGAGATCTGAAGAGTGTAACTTCAGCTTCCTGACCCCTTTTTTCTGAACTCTTAGAAGAGCTTTATAGTTCAGTGCTTTGAACGGCTGTAGAGAAGAGAAGACTGAAGATAAACAGGTGCAACTTGTGTAGGGGGATTTGTTTTATCTATGTGTATCACTTCACTGGGTATATGTGAGGGTTTACAACCACTTTCTCTCTCCCCTCTATGTAATCACCCTTCCCAGGCTCCAGCATCAATGTAGCTGAATCTGGCACATATGCAGTAAGAAAAGAAGGGCCAAAGATCTGAGGGAGCATCTACACGGTGTACTTATCCATTAAAAATGGCTCCGTAAAGATCACCAGCAGCTCCGAACCAACATAATGGACACGAATGAACCTCACCACCCCAGCTTAGTTTGCCCTGGCGTAACGCGTAGAGGTAGAGCCTGGTGGTGACACATACAGGACACAAGTGAGACCAGCTGGATCTGTATTTTATATGCTGTGTTTTAATTTAATAAATGTGAGTGCATGTATTAAGCTGGGGTGGTGAGGTTTATTCAGTTTAACACCCTGGTACTGCACTATTGGAAGCACTTTTGTCTTTTTATGTCGGTTTAGAGCTGTTGGTGATCTTTATGGAGCCAATTTTTAAGGAGAAGTACACCGTGTACAAAGGATGCTTAACCCCTGTAGGGTCTTTGAAGGAGCTGCGGGTGATCAATGTGGAGCCATCTGTAGAGCGTGTTTGACCCTCACAGGGTCTATAAAGGAGGTGAGCTTCCATTGCACCTGATGAAAGGAGCACAGGTCACAGATTGGAATTTGTTTCAAGGCACGTCTGTCACAGCAATATTTGGTGTCCACTGTTTTCATTTATCCATCTATTTTGGACATTCTATGAATTGTTTACACATAATTCTGTTTACAGCATTGTTTTAGCACTTTTGGCATTTTTTGGCACTGGCACTTTATTAATCATCGTAATTTAGCTATAGGCAGCGCTATCACATAATCAATTATATTTTGCTCATTTGTTAGTGATGTGAGAACTTACAGGTGATAGTGGCATCCACTTGTCCACACTTTAATTAGAATTGTTGTCTTCATACACTTTGTTTACATACCACTAGGTGGCAGCACACAATTTTAAATTATTATTAAGACACAGGTTTTTGTTTCTTATAATACCACTGGCCCACACCTGATCAATAATAAAAGTGAGGTTCTATGAGCTATATACTGGGGTAAGCAAAAAGTGGTGCTACTCAACAGGGTGGATTAAAATAATATTTCATCAGGGAAATTGTTAATAATTTCACAGCAATGTAATATTTATGTATGTGATTTTAACATTTTAGATAGATAATTAGTGAACACAGCTAAAAGAACTCATCATGTTAGAAAATCAACCCCATAATGAGAAAAGCTCAGCATTCTGCTGAATCTTATACAGTTATTGGCTTTCAGCCTTCCTGCAGAACTCACATTGACTTCCCTTCTAAAGTATCAGCAGCCTAAAAGAAAAGTGTCTGTAATATCTCCAGAAAAGCATGCAGGAATCTAAAGTGAGGTTTACTAAAATCCTTACAGTATTTGTAAAAGATCTATTTTTTTCATAAAGATGGTATTTCTAGTCAGAAACACAATGTAGCATCTCATTTTTATGACAGCTATATTGTGAAATATCAGTGATTTGCGCCACTGTCAGGTTTCTGTACAATGGGTATAAGACTCATCCTTGTCAGTGCATGAACCTGCCTAAAAGTAAAAATAACATATTCTTACCTAGCCAGCAGGGAGTTGATGTAGTCTGGGGTGGTGGGATCAGGGCTGAGAGGTGGAGAGGTCACAAAAGCAGCAGCTTTAGCCCAGTTCTTGCTCCAGTAGTGTGTTCCATCTATTCCCAGGCTAGCTGTGATAGGTTCACCAAATACAACATTGCCTGAAAATTGAACAAATGTGAAAACGGAGTTCTAATTTGCAAGCTACAAACTGATTAATAAAAGAAGAGAACAGAGTCTTGTTTAAAAAAGAAATGAAGAAGATGTGTGCCAAGATGTAATTTACACATTGAGAAAGCAATGGAAAATGATGGCATGTATGTAAAGATCAGTCTTAAATCTTCGCCATCTGCTGGACATTATTTGGCACTGCATCTAAGCCTCTGCTGTGCACACCTACTGCTACCTGCCTTCATTAGTGGACTTTAAAGAGGGGCCACGGTTTCAAATCTGCACATGGTCACAGGCTTGTATGTTTGCTCATGCCCTGGATAGAGGTAGGGTTGCCACCTCATCCCTTTAAACCTGAACACACATGAATTGCACAGGTTCTGTGGCTGATCAAGGTGGTAATTAAACTTGCTGCATCTGCATTAAATTAGCCTCAGAACCTGTGTAATTCATATGTGTTCAGGTTTAAAAGGATGAGGTGGCAACACTAGATAGAGGTTTGTCTGTCTCTGACTTCCATTTGACTGTTCATGCCTTGAATTTTTCCTGTGCATTGTTTGGACTGCATTTGTACCCGGCTTCTCTGCACTTGTCCTAATCATTGGCTTATAACCTCTGTCATTGTCCACCATTGTTCTGCTTACCGTCCTAGAACCTGGACTCTGTTGTCTGCACCTAACCCAGCCATCTATTTTCTGATTCTACAACTGTCTGCTCTGACCATTTGTATGAGGACTATACCATCTGTCCTGCCTGTTGTTGGCTGTTGCCCCTGGCAACAGAGAGGATCTGCCAAACTCCATGATGATGTGCATATGTAAGGCTACATTTCAAAGCTTTACATACATGTGAGTATATATTAAAGCAATGCATCAATGATCAAGCCATGAGACATTGGTGTGGGTAGCCTATTGCATTAGGGTGTGCACCCCAAAGCTCAAACACATACTGTATGCGTGTGTGTATGCTTGTATATATACTGACAGTGTCAATAGAGCATTGGACAGCGTCAGTATGGAAGAGATCGGTGTCAGTAGGGCAGTGGACAGTGTCAGTAGTTTTTATTTTTAATTATTATTTATTTATTTTTTTTAGGAGCCCCGTTAGGGGGCTTTGGTGAAATATCAGAGGTCTAAATGGGGAATCTGCGTCACACAGGGTGATTAGGGTGTGTCCAGGCACACCTGTGCGAACACCTATGCCATGCGAATAAGGACTGTCAGCTTAAACTATATTGTTTCTGAAGCTCTGGAAATAACCCATGTAAATAATAATCATTAGGATTAACCTCTATTTATACATCTTCTTCACATATAATATGCAAGTTTTCGTGGTTAGATAATACAATTGTGCTTTTATAGGTCACCTTTTTTCCTGGCTTGGGAAATGAGGTCTACAGAACTTTTGCTCATCACTTTGGTCACATATAGTGGACAGTTTGTTTGGCTTGCAATGGTAATGGCACGAAAAACAGCTTCTGCTTCCAGCTAAAAGAACAAAAGACTTGGAATGATGAACAGCACTACATCATATTAACAAGGGACACATTTGATACCAGATAAGATCTAGACAATTCCAGACTCACAACACATTACAAGAAGGCTGCATATGCTCTTCCATCTCACTAATTTACAACTTGACATATAACAAAGTGGCTTCATTACATTCAGCAGTTACATCATGTGTCACAGTTTTTGGCTGGCATGTGGCAAGCATTACATAAAGCATATAGTCATTTTTAGCTACACATAACAGAGTACAAATTGCATGACATGAGTTAATGACAGTCAAAGTAACTAAATGCTTGGAAATTCAAATCATTCCCTTTCCCTTAGACATATTTAATGCTTATTAGTGCCTTAAGATATACAAGACATTTTCCATTTCCACAAGTAAATCATGCACGGATGATTGGCCGTGGTGTTCTGGTCCTCCATTTTTCAGCCATATTAGAATTTATGTAAATATAGTTCTGATGGGTTATTTCATGAAAATTATAAAAAGGATAACACTTTCAGCACGTCAATAGCTTGGGCATTTATTCATTTAATTGGCCAATTTATTCTGGTCGCTAAAATTAATGAACACCCAAGCTCTTGACGCACCTAGCATTTTCAGCGGAGTTCCACCCGGTTAAAAGTCAGCAGCTACCAAAAGTGTAGCTGCTGACTTTTAACAATCGGACACTCACCTGTCCCAGGCTCCAGCGATGTGGCCGCCCGAGGGCTCGCTCTTCTCCCCCTCCCCTCGGCGGCACCAGCATCACAAGTGTGGGCACCCGGCTTTGGCTTCAAAGCCGGGCGCACACTGCGCATGTGCGAGTCGCACTGTGAATGGCTTGGCGTACCTTCTGAGACCTGTGACGTGTCCCAGAAGATGGCCGAGAGGGAGGGGGGAAGGTGAATTTCCTTCCAGAGCTGCGGCTCTAGGAGAGGAAGTGGACCTGGGACCCTGTGAAAACAGGGTCCTCGATCCCCCCCCAAAAAAATGATATGCCAATTGTGGCATGTCAGGGGGTAACCTTCCCTTAAAGCGGAAGTTCCACTTTTGGGTGGAACTCCGCTTTAAGTATGTTTAGACGCGTCAGGCGGTTTTTCTGCCAAATTGATGCTGCTCCTGAACATGCTGGCAGTGTCTCCTTGTTTTTTCCATCCTCCTATCGCCCATTGGAGGGGTTAGGGGTCCTAAATAGCCCCCTGTGGATGTTGGGTAGGATGAGGACAACTGCATATTGCTTTTAATCCTGTACAGCATTATTATGCTCATCACTGTCCATTCAAATGTGAGTAATTGATATATGAATATGATTGTATAGAAGCTAACATTTGTTGTCAAAAACAATTCATGACGTGTCCAATCGCATTAGATCCCTTTTACACTGCAGTCGCAGCTGCGTTAGCAGCGATTTACCACTGTTTAAGTGGCGCTTTTTGGTGCTAGCTGGGTGCTTTTAACCCCTAAGAAGGGGTTAAAAACTCCAGTGTTGCAGCGCTTCTGAATTGCTGCCCATTCATTCCAATGGCCAGGGGCGGTTTGGGAGCGGTGTATACACCGCTCCCAACCCGCCCCAAAGATGCTGCTTGCAGGACTTTTTGTCCCGCAAGTGCACTGCCCCAGTGTAAAAGCACTCGGGCTTTCACACTCGGGTGGCATAGGAGGCAGTTTTCAGGCACTTTACAGGCGCAATTTCTGGTGCTAAAACGCCTGAAAACTGCCTCAGTGTGAAAGGGGTCTTATAGAGATGTAATACTCTATGCACCCCTGAAGGAGACATGTTTCTCTGAAACATGTCGGGTGAAGGAAGACACATCATACCATCTATGTCACTCAGGACAGCTGTATTATGAGCAATGTTGTATGCCGTACTTATGTTTTTAACTTTTTGATTTTGTATTAATAAAATTGAACTACTTTTTAATATATACATGTGTTGTGACAAAAGTGCCTTTAAAGTCCCAATGAGGGAATGCATATTTATCCTGAACGTGCTGACAGTGAGGTTTTTTCTATGCCTCTAAACACCTATATGTGCATGGACACATAGGCTAACACTGAGGGGCGTTTAGAGACAGAAAAAATATTGTATTATCCCCCTGTCAGAACACAATAGCACAGCAGGGGAGATCACTGTACTAACATCTGATAGTTAGTACAGTGGCTCCTCCTGAACTCTCAGTTTTTTTTTCATTCAGCCCTGCTGGGTTGAATGAAAAAAAACTACTAGTGTGTACTAGGCTTAGGAACCTCTTCACAAGCAGCCTCCACAATGGATGTTTCACACACACAAAAATATGTAAAAACCACTGCTGTCATTTTCACCCATGACCAGTGTGCTCCACCATTGTCAGATGAGCGCGTATCTGTAGATGCCAGTTGATATAACTACTTTTTGCATATGCATTTTCTATTGATGTGAAGTGATAGTTCTTGGTAACTGCTGGTGCCACGTGCACCACTGATCCACTACATGCTCCCTCCTATCCTAACATGTTGCTGACTCAATGGAACACTGTTGTACAAGACAAGGGCTTTTAACACTCTTTTTTTTATATTGACCATATTCTGGACATCATATGTGTTCACATGCGCTCCAGAAGAAGAAAGAATGTTTTTGAAACGTGTCGAGTTAAGCGTGGACCAATTTTGTAGGTATAGGAATAGTCTCTGCATTATAGATGTGAATTTTAAACGTTACCTGGGTACAACACATAGTTGTGGTTACTACTATTTTTTTTTAACTTTTACAATAAATTTGGAATTTTGTGTGATATATTTTCTTGGTTTTGCTTACTACATGTATGCCCCTTTGCTATAACACACATTCTGTTTTTTTTGTGTATATATATATATATGGGATGTGGGCATGCTAGCATGGTATATTCTTCTCCTATTGAGATTTCTAAAAAGTAAGATATCTGCAGCTTTGATAAAAAATCATTTTAACAGCCAATGAGTTTCAATTAAAAATACTTCCTGTATTAAAAACTAAAATGGAAAATATGCCTTTTTTATAATTACCCCACTCTTTAAAAATGCCAAACATGACAATAATCAACATATGCTTTGGTGCTGTATATGAAAGCCTGAACAATAAAATAATGAACATCACTTAACTTCACAGGTATAGAAATGAATATTACTGTGAAAGCATTCCTCAACATTACGTGCAGCTGGTATGCAGCCGATTCATCCCTATATAAATAATCTCATTTATGAAGCTGTTTCCAATCAGTGCTATGTTCTACGTCCATCACATTAGCTGTGCTGTATTGTGTGCTTTTATGGTTTGTGTCTGAACACAGCCCAGCATAATAGCCTTGTGCATCTCTCTCCCATTACATCACAGCCAGAAAAGACTTCAGGCTTAGGATATTCAGTTCCTGGCAAATGTACATCCAAATGGTTCAGTAAGAAATACAACCGTTTCCTGTCAGTTGAATACCCTGGGCGTTATGCTGCTCTGCTCCCTATGCACATCTTCTCCTCATTACATGTAACTTCCTTTCCCATTACTAAAATAATCATTGCACTCCCGTTGGCACTGGCTCAACCACTGGCGTAGGCTAGGAAGTATTCTCTGTTTTCTGATCTAAATGGAATTTTTATCTTATGTGTATACTTTTGAACTTAACAGTTAACATTTGCCTTGGTCACCTGTATATTTGGGCGAACATCTTTTCTTTTTTTTTCCTGCTTGCTTACATTCCCCTGCATTTGTATACATTGCTACATCCTTTATTATGAGCTTAATGGAATCCCTACCTTTTATGTACAGTTTGATCTGCATTGTTTGACCCACTTGAAAGTATGATGTTTTAATAGTGCCAGTCAAGCAGTAGGAAATAGTTAATCAGCACTGGACATAAACAAGGGGATTGCACAGGAAAAGAATTAAACTGTTTCTGTTTTAAAATGGCTTCAAAAGCCCTAATTGCTCACCAGGCCCATTCTTTATACTGAACCATTTACTGTCTCATTGCCGCCTCTGCTTTCTCTTGAGAAAATATATCAGGCACAGTTAAAGGATATTCAAACATTAACAATGATTTTGCTTATTTGGTCCCTTTTGGTTTATTATATACAGTTAGGTCCATGTATATTTGGACACAGGCACAATTTTCATACCTTTGGCTCTGTATGCCACCAGAATAAAATTAAAAAGAAACAATCCAAATTCATTTGAAGTGCAGACTTTTAGCTTTAATTCAAGGGGTTGAACATAAATACCAAGTACAAATTTTAGGAACTGCAACCATTTTTATACACATTCCCCCCATTTTCAGGGGCTCAAATGTAATTGGACAAATTCATATAATCATAAATAAAATATTAATTTTAATATTTTGTTGAGAATCCTTTACAGGCAATGACTGCCTGAAGTCTGAAACCCATGGAAATTACCTGGGTTTCCTCCTTCCTGATGCTTTGCCAGGCTCTAACTGCAGCTGTATTCAGTTGCCCTTTGTGGGTCTTTCTGCCTTTAGTTTTGCCTTCAGCAAGTGGAATGCATGCTCAATTGGGTTGAGATCAGGTGATCGACTCGGCCATTGCAGAATATTCCACTTCTTTTCCTTCAAAAGCTTTTGGGTTGATTTTTCAGTGTGTTTTGGATCATTGTCCATCTGTACTGTGAAGCGCCATCCATTCAACTTAGTTGCATTTGGCTGAATCTGGGCTAACAGTATATCTCTAAACACTGCAGAATTCATCCAGTTGCTTCTGTCATCTGTCACATCATCAATAAACACCAATGACCCCATGCCACTGGAAGCCATGCATCGCCATGCCATCACACTGCCTCCACCATGTTTTACGGATGACATTGTGTGCTTTGGATCATGAGCTGTTCCAAGCCTTCTCCACACATTTTTCTTCCCCTCATTCTGGTACAGGTTAATCTTAGTTTCATCCATCCAAAGAATACTTTTCCAGAACTGGTCTGGCTTTTTTAGATGTTTTTTGGCAAAATCTAATCTGGCTTTTCTATTCTTCAGGGTTATGAATTGTTTGCACCTTGTGGTGAACCTTCTGTATTTGCTCTTGTCTTCTCTTGATTGTAGACTTTGACAATGATATGCCCACCTCCTGGAGAGTGTCCTTCACTTGTCTGGATGTTGTGAATGGGTTTTTCTTTACCATAGAGAGGATCCTGCGATCCTCCACCACTGTTGTCTTTTGTGGATGTCCAGGCTTTTTGGTCACTCCTAATGTTGCTGCTATCTCTCTGATGGATTTGTTTCATTTTTGAAGCCTTACAATGGCCTGTTTCACTTGCATGGACAGCTCCTTTGAACGCATGATGTAGGTTCACAGCAATAGATTCCAAATGCAAATACCTCACTTAGAATCAACTCCAGAACTTTTAGCTGCTTAATTCATGAAGAAATAACAAAGGAGTAGCCCACAACTGGCCATGAAATAGCTTTTGATTCAATTGTCCAGTTACATTTGGTCCCTAGAAAAAGGGGGATGGCTATTCTTAACAGAATTTGGATGTACATACCCTCAAATTAAAACTGAGAGTGTGAACTCTCAGTTTTATCCATTATATAACTATAGCTTGAATTGATTTTGGTAAATACCTGAAAAAAACTAAAATTGTGCCTGTGTCCCAATATATATGGGCCTAACTGTAAATCACTAAAGGATTCTGTTATATCTGTTCAGGAGGTGCAAAAAAATAGCGCTTCATCATGTCCGAAATCTTGTGAGCTGATAACTTCCAGTGCACCTTGCCTCTGCTTCATTCCTATAATGTGCAGCTCTACGTGGACTACAGAACACAAGGCCAGATCTAGGGTGTTGCTGGAGTGGACTGCTGCCCCTAGATTCTATTTGTGCCCTCCCAAGGACTAGTGATGTTGATGAGGGGCTAGGAGGCACTGCATAATTGTGGCATTGCAGAGTTGGCATGGGTGTACAGCGCCCTGCCTCTATCCACTGCAATGCCTCATTCATTTCCATGGTGCAGGGAAGCCAACACACTATGTTATTTGTTGCTATAGTTCTAGCAGCCAGCCTGCCTACATCATGGAAAGTGATGACATTGATGCAGGGAGGGCATTTAGAACCTGTTCAGAAATGCTCTGCCTCCCACCCTCTGCCATGATGCCACAGCTGCAGAGTAGATATGAAGGTAGGTCTACATGTGAGGACTCTAATTTGTTGGGGGGACTCTGGTGTAAAGAGGGGGAATCTAATATGAAAGGAGACCTAAGACCCCATTCACATCTGGAGATTCCAAATCACACTGCAATAGGGGCAACATGCACACAAGTGTTTGGGTGACATTCATTTTTATTGGCACCTCAAACATGGTCCGGATTTGCCGCAATTGTCATAGCATTTTTGCCCATGATGACAAATCACCAGATGTGAACAGGGCCTAATACATGCACTCTTAGAGTGAGCCACATAGAAACCTAGAGAACTTCCATTCCTTGTTCACTCCTGCACCATCTCTGCACTCCTGGAAGTAATGTCAGACAGCTAAGGCATATCTCATACAATTCACCAAATGTCAGACACCCCTTTCGGGTCATGACTCGTGGTACAGAAGCGCACTGAGTGAAGAGGGAATACTGGATCTCTGCATCTCTGTTACACTTTCTGACTGCCTGTCAGTGACTCACACAGCACCAGTACCAGTGGGAAAAGCTGGAGAGACAGAAAAACAGAGAGAGCTAGATGATGAGGATAAAACTCAAGTGTGTTGACAGTATGCCCCCCCTGACTTTTTTTACTGCACTCCCAAATCAGACAGGCTAGATCGGGCCCTATGGAATGGACAGGAGAAGGGGATGTTCTGTAGTCCTTTAATAGGGTGACAATACTGCTCCTCCATAGCTAAAGTACAGTGAGTGAGTGTTGCCACCCTAGGACAAGATGTTACAGGCAGAATCATCAATTAGGAAAAAAGCCTGAAAAAAGAAAACTATTGAAACCACTACATCTAAGCTGTAACTTATATTTTTTTCTTTGGTTTAGATACACTTTAAAGATGAAACACCTATCCCGTGCAAATTACATTTGCAACATGTTTTTTCTTTTTTACTGTATTTCTACTGCTCCATCATTTAATCTGAGGCTTTGGGAAACTGCATTGATTCTGAATATGTTTGTGACAAATATATCATCATATAGCACGATGTTTCCCAACTTCAGTCCTCAAAGACTCCCAACAGGTCATGTTTTCAGTATCTCCCTCAGATGAAACAGCTGTGGTAATTACTAAGGCAGTGAAACTGATCAAATCACCTGTGCAAAATAATGGAAGGCCTGAAAACATGACCTGTTGGGGGTCTTTGAGGACAAGAGTTGAGAAACATTGAGCAGCATACACATAAGATGCCCATTGTTCATTATTAGGCCAACCTTAGACAAAGGCTGTACAATGTATGAAATACCTAGGAGGGCCGTGTGAATCTACCCTCTAATAAAAGCTGAACTGGCCTGTCCTTAGACAATTTAACTTCCTTTCTCATTCAGTAGTAAAAAGAAAAACACCGAATTCACTGGCATTCATGGAACATGCAGGCTCATTGTATGTGTTATCTAGTAACTGGTCAAAAGCTTGCCCGTCAAGTAATGACTGTCACCTGATCTAGCCAAATTGATGATTATCTTGTGTCTTCTGGGAGCAACGCACAATCCCAGCCAACTGATCCCTCAGGGTAAGATTAGTAGGACAATCCTAAAGCTGGCCATACATGGATTTAAATTCAACCGGTTCAGCAGGAAATGGGCAAATTTTGATCCATGTATGGGCAGGAAGGTTGCACAGAAGTCAATCTACTGATCAAATTCTGTAAAGCCGCACTGTTGTATTTCCCCTGCTCAATCTATAGCCGGCAGTTCTGACCTGTATATTCCGACGAAGGTGAAGTCTCACTGCTGTCAAAATACAATAGTTTGGCAGGGAGGATTCCCCCATCCACCTCGAATGTGTGGATGGGCGAATCTGATCTGTTTTTTTTGTTCAACCAGCATGTTCAGCAAAAAAAAAAAAAAATTGATCCATCTATGAGCTTCCTTAAAATCTTGTGCAATCTTTACTGTTCACGATAGAAAAAGTGCCACTAAGAGGTGTCTGCCAACACTCACTCCTACCCTTCTAATGCATGGTATAAACATGCACACCTAGGGAAATTGGATGTGCATGTCTGAGTCTAAAATAGTCAAAAAAAAAAGCCACCCCCAGGTTTGGGATCCTGTGTACACATCTGACTGTCTCCTGGTGCCTATTGTCACCTTTATGGAGACTGGATTGCTAGCTAAAAAAAAAGAAAAACCACCTCCTGTATTGGTATCTTGCACACACATCTGCCTGGTCAATTTTATGGAGATTGGATTACCAGCCATCATGATAAAATTCTAACAGGCTTCCTCTGCCTAGAGGTATGATCAGTTGTAGACCTAGTCCGGGACATGGTATGAATATGTGCAATGCTATTTCCTACAATCTGATGCGAGAATTTACAAAAAGAGTCTGGGATCCATTATTGGATTGTAGAACTTCTTGACATGTCAGGAGTGTAGTATTCTAGTTGAATTCATATTCTGTCTAATAATGTTAGAATAAAAACTAGTCTATTTACAGAAAAAATGTAATACGTGGAACATGTCCAAGCATTGTAGCTACATAGAGATAGACATTTCACAGTGGATATTCCTTAACGGCAGTGCAATGGGTAATGGTAAATTATATTAACCTAAAGCAACCAGTTTAATGTCATCATATTACTTGGAGGTGTTTTAAAGTGGTTGTAAACCACTTTAAATGACTTTAACCTACAGGTAAGGCTTACCTGTAGGTTCCATATCTCCTAAACTTGCACAGTTTAGGACATATTCACTGTATCCACATGTGCCGACGTCATCAACACATGCACACTAAAGAAATGGCCTGAAGGTGCCCTTTCTTCAGTTATCGTGCTGTAACCGGCGGCTCCAGTGCTGGAGTCCATGTTGTGAGTGGCAGAAGCCCGCAAACCTGGAAGAAGCTCCAGGAGACATGTCGCCAGTCACAGCGGTTTTCGGGGACCCCTGCAACAGTGTCGATCTAAGGTATTTCATTATGAGCTAGTATGTGATGCATACTAGCTCATTATGCCTTGGTCTTGTAGGTTTTACTGGGTTTACAACCACTTTATTACTGTGAGTTAGCACTGTTTTTGTAAGCCTCGTACACACAATGAGAATATCAGACGAATGATCCTTTTTTTTTGCATGCTAGTCTCATATCAAAAATGAAGAGGTTACTAAAGTTACCAAAATTTTGTATGACAGAATACAATTTCAGAAGTGATATAATGTGTTGTATTGTATTATAATGTATTCTGTAGGTTCTGAGCATGTGTGGTCCTCCGATTTTATTTCAAACGATAACTGTACTGATTAAGCGAACATTGTACATTGTGGTATCGTACAAGAAGCATTTCGTGTTTGTCCCTTAGGATAACTTTGTATGAACTGTCGTGATCGGCTCTCGAAAGCTGTGTACTAACGATCAGACTGTTGTACGAACAAGGCGGTATTTTTCATCTAATTTTCCCATTGTGTGTACTAGGCATTACCATCATTGTATTCTGCGCTTACTGAATACATATATGTGTTAAACCTGAGATTAAATTTAAAACATATATGAAAAAAGTCAAGGCTTCATGTACATCTTTATTATGATATACCTTTCTGCCATATAAAGCCGTAAGAGCTCCTCTTAAAGCTATACTAAACGTTCACTTTTTTTTCCCTTAAAATAACAAACATGTCATACTTACCTCCTCTGTGCAAGGGTTTTGCACAGAGTGGCCCCGATCCTCCTTTTCTGGGGTACCTTGGCGGCACTCCTGGCTCCTCCTCTTCTCGAGTGACCAGGGAAGCGATCCCCCTAGGGTCACTTGTGCGGACACACTCCTGTGTCCTGTTGCTGCATGCATTGACACAGACAACAGGACTCGGCCCCGCCCCCCAGCTCCCACGTCACTGGACTTGATTGACAGCAGTGGGAGCCAATGGCTCCCCTGCTATCAATCTATTCAATGAGGACCTGAGACACCGGTTGGAGCTGCTAGGCTTGTCCCTGGCACAGGAATGATCTGGCTCAGGTAAGTAAACGAAGGGGTCTGGGGGGCAGCTGTTACAAAAAAGGTTTTTCACCTTAATGTATAGAATACATTAAAGTGGTTGTCAAGTCATGGCAACCACTTTAAACTACAGGTAAGCCTATAGCTTACCTGTACGTCTCGGGAATATCTCCTAAACTTGCACCGTTTAGGAGATATTCCCTGTATCTGCATGTGCCGGCGTCATCGGCACATGCGCAGTGAAGAAACAGCCCGAGTGGGCCGTTTCTTCACTAAGTGTGCTGTAAATGACGGCTCCCGTGTGCATGCGCGGGAGTGATGTCAGTGCAGCTCCTGCCAATCACAGCGATGGAGTCCACGCTGTGATTGGCTGGAGCCCGGAAGACGATGGACACAACATGACGCCGGTCACAGCGGTGCTCGGGGACCGCTGCAATGGCTTCAATCTAAGGTAAGCATTTCATAATGAGCTAGAATGCGATGCATACTACCTCATTATGCCATTCTCTTACATATGTTTTTTTTTTTTTTTTTTTTTTAGCCACAAGCCTTGACAACCACTTTAAGGTGAAAAACTGGGTGGGTTTACAACCCCTTTAAAGAAGAAGTAAAATTCCATCTAATGTTTGTACCTATAGGTAAGCCTATAATAAGGCTTACCTATAGGTACTGTAAATATCTCCTAAACTTGCACCGTTTAGGAGGTATTTACTGTATACTGTGCCAATGATGTCATTGGTGGGTGCACTCTGATGGAACGGCCGCCCGTGTCATTTCTCTAGAGCCGTGTATTGTGACTGGTGGCGTCACAAGGCTCCGGCCAGTCACACAGCCGGAGTCCATGGACCCGGAAGGAAGACAGGCAAAGATGGATGCGGCCTCCAGTGGGGATGTTGGGGGCTTTGTTTGCAGGTGAGTTTCACTTAATGTTCTAGTATGCGATGCATACTAGCTCATTATGCCTTTACTTTGCAGGTGGCAAAAAAAAAAGGAAAAGTTTACTTCCTCTTTAAAATTAGTAAGTAATTAAATCAGTGGAGGAACTAAACTAGATTACAGTGGAGACAAAAGTACTTTTCTAACTGCCGATGTCCAGAAACAACAAGATCTGGCAGAAGCTGTGGTGTGGTCAAGTTAATACATCCTATTCTACAGGGTGGGCCATTTATATGGATACACCTTAATAAAATGGGAATGGTTGGTGATATTAACTTCCTGTTTGTGGCACATTAGTATATGTGAGGGGGGAAACTTTTCAAGATGGGTGGTGACCATGGTGGCCATTTTGAAGTCGGCCATTTTGAATCCAACTTTTGTTTTTTCAATAGGAAGAGGGTCATGTGACACATCAAACTTATTTGGAATTTCACAAGAAAAGCAATGGTGTGCTTGGTTTTAACTTTAAACTTTTAACGTAACTTTATTCATTCATGAGTTATTTACAAGTTTCTCTTTGTTTACAGCCATTGACATGTCGCTGAGGTTAACACGTGCGGAGCGGATAGAAATTGTGTTGATGTCTGGTGAATGCAGTAACCGGGTCATTCTAGCAGATTTCAATGCAAGACAGCCTACGAGACCACCCATCTCCCATGCTACAGTTAGCAAACTGCTTGCTAAGTTTCGTGAAACTGGTTCAGTGTTGGATTTGCCAAAATGTGGACGCATGAAATCTGTCACTAATGAAGAAACATCAGTGGCTGTCCTAGCTTCATTCAGCAAGAGCCCACAGCGTAGCACTCGCCGCATGTCACTGGAGAGTGGCATTAGTCGAACATCCCTTCGGCGGATATTAGCTACTCACAAATGGCACCCTTTCAAAGTCCAGCTACTGCAGGATCTCAACGAGGATGACCCAGATTGGCGCACTGAATTTGCAGAATGGGCAAAACCAAAACTGGAACAGGACCCTCAGTTTACGCAGAAGATTTTGTTCAGTGATGAGGCAAACTTTTATGTGAATGGTGAAGTTAACAAACAAAACCACCGCTATTGGTCTGACACTAACCCACATTGGATAGATCCCTCCAAAACTGTTGGAACCAAAAAATTGATGGTATGGTGTGGTATATGGGGTACAAAGATAGTGGGGCCATTCTTCATCAATGGAAACCTCAAGGCCACTGGATATGCAAAATTGCTACATGGTGATGTCTTTCCCTGTTTATGCACTGAAGCTGGCACGTTCCCTGAGTTTTTCCAGCAAGATGGTGCAACACCACATTATGGGTGTCAGGTCCGAGCATTCCTAGATGAACAGTTTCCTGGAAAGTGGATTGGTCGTCGTGGGCCAGTTGAATGGCCCCCAAGGTCTCCCGATCTGACCCCCTTAGACTTTTATCTTTGGGGTCATCTGAAGGCAATTGTCTATGCTGTGAAGATACGAGATGTGCAGCACCTGAAACTACGGATACTGGAAGCCTGTGCTAGCATTTCTCCTGCGGTGTTGCTATCAGTGTGTGAAGAGTGGGAGAAGAGGGTTGCATTGACAATCCAACACAATGGGCAGCACATTGAACACATTTTATAAGTGGTCAGAAACTTGTAAATAACTCATGAAAGAATAAAGTTACGTTAAAACCAAGCACACCATTGTTTTTCTTGTGAAATTCCCAATACGTTTGATGTGTCACATGACCCTCTTCCTATTGAAAAAACAAAAGCTGGATTCAAAATGGCCAACTTCAAAATGGCAGCCATGGTCACCACCCATCTTGAAAAGTTTCCCCCCTCACATATACTAATGTGCCACAAACAGGAAGTTAATATCACCAACCATTCCCATTTTATTAAGGTGTATCCATATAAATGGCCCACCCTGTAGAATGCCAACTAGGCAATACCTTCTATAGAGTACAGTGGCACCACTGTCTGCCCTTGCTTTTAGTATCCGAAGCATGTACGCAGTCTGCACATACTTCTACTCTGTGTAGCTCAATAGAGTCCTTTGTATTCAAAAGGTAATTGTTTCTGTATGACCAGTTTCCCTTTTTATTTATTTTTTTCATGTGCTCAAATATGTGCTAATTATATATATATATATATATATATATATATATATATGTTCTGTATATATGTCACTGTGTTTCTTAGTACTGTATAAGTATTTGTTTAATTTTTTTTACCGTGACATTCACATGAATTATATCCGAATGTGGATACCATGGTATTATTATTTATCTTACCTCCTCAGGTCGACTCAAAACATGGCCCTCTGGTCCTGTAATACCCATTTCCAACATTCTTTGCTGCTCCTGAAAATAGAATTATTTACAGTCTATATCAAATGCAAATCCGACAGGAAATGTGTGAAATAAACATTTGCCTAGAATAAAAACATGTCAACACTGAGAAAAAATCAGAATAGAAATAGCAAGTCGATTTGCCAAGTCTTGAGATTCAAGTTGTGTTGATAGAGGCATCACGCACACTTCAATTATTTTTACCCGATGTGCGATTTCATCAAAATAATTGAATCAGCAAATAATGTAATAGTCATGGCTTCCCTTCTGGTCAATTTAGACTCAATTTCAATCAAACTTAATCAAATGGACAGGGAGGGATATTTGAATTTGCTCTGGATAAAATCGGCAGCACTGAGATACTTTGTTAATGAATATGTTCGTAATTTGATTGATCAGGTTGAATGATTACATGGTGCAAACAGAGATGTGACTGATAACTTGTGATTGTAAGTAGAGTTGAGTGAACACCTGGACGTTCGGGTTCTGCGGGTCCGTCCGAACTTTGGGAAAAAGTCCGGGTTCGGCTTCCGAACGTTGCCCGAACCTTATCCCGGACCCAGAACCCCATTGAAGTCAATGAGGCCCCGAACTTTTAGGCACAAAAATGGCTGTAACAAAGTCCTGGCAAGTGCTAGAGGGCTGCAAAAGGAAGTAAAATGGGGGTAAGAGTGGGGCAAGTGCCCTACAAAAAAATGGGGATAGGGAAAATAAATTAAAATCAAATAAACTAGTAGATGATTTTTGAACAATAATGTGTCACTTACAGCTGCAGCTAAAACCTCTCCCTTTAGAACTAGGAGATGATTTTTGAACAATAATCTGTCCCTCTACCTAGTGAAGTCAGATCGCTCAAAGCAGCAGTATGTGAAATCTTAAATTACTCCCACAATCTGAGCGTTGTGTACGATCCCACAATCTGATCGTTGTGTACGATCCCACAATCTGATCTTTGTGTACGATCCCACAATCTGATCTTTGTGTACGATCGTAGCAATCGTTGTGTTAGGCAGAGTTTGATCTGCAATCTGCAACTCAAAGCAGCAATATTTGAAATCTCAAATTCCTCCAACAATCTGATCGTTGAGCACGATCGTAGCGATCGTTGTTTTATGCAGAGTTTGATCTGCAACTCAAAGCAGCGGTATGTGAAATCTCAAATTTCTGCTATCTGTCCTCAGAGCAACAGCACAGCAGTAGTAATCTATCTCAGGATGCAGGATCAGATGTTGTTAAAATGTCTCTAATCTCTCCCTGACGCCGTCAGCTCCCTCTCCCTGCGGCTAACCCAAGAGCATGTGACTGCAGCATCAAGTGACTCCAGCTTATAAAGAGGCTGGGTCACATGATGCACTGGCCAATCACAGCCATGCCATTAGTAGGCATGGCTGTGATGGCTTCTAAGGGCAAACCAGTGAAACGCTTGTTGATTGGCTGCCCTGCAGCTTCTCAACACGTGGAGTAAAATACCAGAACCCTGGACCCGGACCCGAACGTTTTTTGAAATGTCCGTGTTCGGGTCCGGGTCCCGGACACCCGAAAGTTCGGTACGGACCCGAACGTTACAGTCCGGGTTCGCTCAACACTAATTGTAAGTTATAAAATGTACTTCCCCATGTGTGGTATATCGATCAAATAGGTTGTCAAGTAAGATTGATTATTCCTTATGGAAATGGTAAATCAGAAATTGATCATTTATCCAAGCATGTATGGTCACCATGAGGGCAGGGACTGCACTTTTATTATATATTTAAAAATATGATTTTCAAAAACAATACAAATTCCCCTTTTTACAAAGGAGTTCAGTCTAGATTCGTCTGTCAGTTTTTAGATTGATGTAGACTGAACAACAATGTATGTGTATGGGTGCCACTTTGCGTGGACTGTTTATGGGACTCTCGTGTGCTGATTCTGCCTTGTGTGGACTGTTTATGGGACGCTCGTGTGCTGATTCTGCCTTGTGTGGACTGTTTATGGGACTCTCGTGCGCTGCTTCTGCCTTGTGTGGACGGTTTATGGGACTCTCGTGCACAGCTTCTGCCTTGTGTGGACTGTTTATGGGAGTCCCGTGCGTTGCTTCTGCCTTGTGTGGACTGTTTATGGGACTCTTGTGCGCTGCTTCTGCCTTGTGTGGATTGTTTATGGGAGTTTTGTGCGCTGCTTCTGCCTTGTGTGGACTGTTTATGGGACTCTCGTGTGCTGCTATTGCCTTGTGTAGACTGTTTATGGGAGTCTCGTGTGCTGCTCCTGCCTTGTGTGGACTGTTTATGGGACACTCGTGCGCTGCTTCTGCCTTGTTAGGACTGTTTTTGGGGCGCTCGTGCGCTGCTTCTGCCTTGTGTGGACAGTTTATGGGACACTCGTGCGCTGCTTCTGCCTTGTGTGGACTGTATATGGGACACTCGTGCGCTGCTTCTGCCTTGTGTGGACTGTATATGGGACACTCGTGTGCTGCTTCTGCCTTTTGTGGACTGTTTATGGGAGTCTCGTCCGCTGCTTCTGCCTTGTGTGGACTGTTTATGGGACTCTCGTGCCCAGCTTCTGCCTTGTGTGGACTGTTTATGGGACTCTAGTGCCCTGCTTCTGCCTTGTGTGGACTGTTTATGGGACTCTCGTGTGCTGCTTCTGCCTTTGTGGACTGTTTATGGGACACTCGTGAGCTGCTTCTGCCTTGTATGGACTGTTTATGGGACTCTCGTGCGCTGATTCTGCCTTATGTGGACTGTTTATGAGACTCTCGTGTGCTGCTTCTGCCTTGTGTGGACTGTTTATGGGACTCTCGTGCGCTGCTTCTGCCTTGTGTGGACTGTTTATGGGACTCTCGTGCGCTGCTTTTGCCTTGTGTGGACTGTTTATGGGACTCTCGTGCACAGCTTCTGCCTTGTGTGGACAGTTTATGGGACTCTCGTGCGCTGCTTCTGCCTTGTGTGGACTGTTTATGGGAATCTCGTGTACTGCTTCTGCCTTGTGTGGACTGTTTATGGGTAGGCGGATGTAAGCGGATGATCATCTGCTTACATCCGCCCACATCTTTGTCCTTTCAGGTCTGTTTTTTTTAAATGGAACAGTTAACGTCCAGATCCGTTGAAACAGAATAGAAGTAAACAGATGCCATCTGTTTACATCCATTCCGTTTATGTCCGGTTTTAGGCAAGAAACATTTTTTGTTTATACTTTTGTCACCTCTGATTGGTCTCTGCAACAACTAAGACCCTTTCCAGGTGGGGCCGACACCGCCAAGAGTCCGCTTGTTCAGTGGAGGATCTGTCTTCTGATCCCCACTGAGCAGGCGGGTGGCTGGTCCGTATCTGCTCACAGACAGAGCCCGCTCTCCTCCATGCGCGGTCGGATGTAAACGGACCGCCTGTCCATTTACACCCGACTGCCATCTGATCCGCTACAAGGAGGGGGAATGTATACCCATCCATCTGTTTTTCGCAGCTCGGATTGGATGTAGGCGGGTGTAAACGGACACACCTGCTGCTCCATGGAGGATAATGGAGGGTCTGATCGGGTCCACCTGAAAAACCAACAGACGGACCTGAGCAGTCCGCTCGTGTGAAAGGGGCCTAAGGCAAACTGATGTAGAATGATGTAAACTGAAATGGTCTGATATAAACTGATGTAAACTGATCTGAAGTGGACTGAACTGAAAACAGATGTGTAAACTGAGTCTGGTTTTACTTTGAAAAACTGTGACTGAGCGGATGACGTCCGTCTAAAAGGGGCCTAACACACAGGGATTTTAGCAGATCTCAGGAGATTCTAGCAAATCTCATGTTCTGGGTCAAATCTAAAGCTGGCCATAGACGGAGTGATTTTCTTTTCTAAAACTGCAGAAATTGCAGAAAACGGTTTAGGAGATATGCATTGTATTTCCATGTGCCGACATCATAGGGAACATGTGCAGTGAAGAAACGGCCTCCGTGCCGTTCCTTCACTGACATTGTGCTGCGATTGGCGGCTTCCGTGCGCATGAGCGGGAGTGGCGTCACACGGCTGCGGCCAATCACAGAGCCGGAGTCCGTGGCCCCGGAAGGAAGAGGGGCGAAGATGGACGCTTCCTACTGCGGGGACAGAGCGGGCTTCCAATGCAGGTAAGTGTCACATAATAGGCTAGTATGCGAAGCATACTAGCCTATTATGCGATGCATACTACCCTATTATGCTTTTACATTGCAGGGTAATGTAGACCAACGAAGAGGAAGTAAAACCCATCAGGGTTTACTTCCTCTTTAATTCATCTGCAGGCTTGGGCAACACATCAAAGCATTTAGTTAGCCTAAACTCCTGTGCTTAAACTAATCACTTCACTTTCATACAGAGCAGTGGTTCTCAACCCTGTCTTCAAGTAGCCCCAACAGGCCATGTTTTGGGAATTTCTTTTAGATGCAATAGTTGTCCAAAATACCAAGCCATTAACTCTGATTTAAAGCACAGGGTAAGATCAAGGAAAACCTGAAAATAATGGCCTGTTGGGGGTACTTGAGGACAGGGTTGAGAACCACTGATACAGAGGATATTAAACAGCAAGGGGCCCATTTATTAAACGCAAGAACCAGGAAAAACGTGCTAAAAAAAACAAGCAATTCAAATAGTTTACTGTTTGATTTTTTTTTTAATATTATTTAGTGGGAAGGGTTAGGAACTCTGTCAACTTGGTATTGCTGCCTGTGTTACCATTTGACTGGTTTCCCTTCACTTCCTGTCCAGTGCCCATGGGTGTCAGTCAGAACAGGAAGAGAACAGAAAGGTCCATTGTAGAGACACAAGAATGATCTAAAATCTGACAGAAATTCTAACCCTTCCACACAATAAAAAAGGTTTTGGCTGGACTTAGGTTTTGACAATTTTAATTACGGAAACAGCAGTGACTAGATTTTCAGTCAGTAGAAGTTTTCCTTTTTTCTGTTTTTCTTTCCATACAGCTTTACACTAATACACTCAGAGATGGCAATCTTTTTTGTTCGACACAAACTCCAGCCTTCTACAGAAGACACATTGTCCCCTTTCTGGGGCACGCAGCCTTTCCCCTCTCTAACTTCATCATCTTCATTTTGCATTCTTGACCTCTAAATAACATTTTGTATCAATTAAAAAGGAAACATGACAGAGAGCCAACAGATGCAGTTCAGAGGCCTGGAAAAGATTCTGGTTACGTTTCTACTGACACACAGGCATATCAGCCAAAACACACTCCATCAGTACAAAGGCTGGTTAGGAGACAGAATCAGGTCTCCATAGCAGAATTCTGGGACAATCCAGACTCTCGACATGTACTCCAAAGCCTTTGCTTGAGAGAAAAGATCTCCTGAACAAAAATACCTTCTGCAGTAACCCTGCATTTGTTTGTGGTAAAAAAAAAAAAAAATAACACTATTGTGCTGGTTTTATAGAAGGAAATAGCAGTCTGTTTGCAGATGTGCACTTTGCAAACAGTTTGCAGGGTTAAATCCTGTTTGTCCTGATGACCATTGTCCCCCAGAAAGATAGAGTGATGGAAAACCAAACTAGCACAGACACCTTAAAGAGGAAGTAAACACTGCCTCTTTATTTATTTTGTCACCTGCAAAGTAAAGGCATAATGTGCTAGTATGCACTGCATACTAGCACATTATGTGAAACTTACCTGCAAATGAAGCCCCAGTCGCCCCCGCTGGAGGCCGCATCCATCTTCGCCCATCTTCCTTCCGGGTCCGCGGGCTCTGGTTGTGAGACATCACTTCAGGAGCCGCTGGTCACGGTACATTATTTTTTTTATTATCATACAGGATTTATATAGCGCCAACAGTTTGCGCAGTGCTTTACAATGTAAAGGGAGACAATACACCAACCGTACAATTCAAAATGGGCACGGGTTCCTTCAGAACGCATGCACCGATGACGTAATCGGCGCAGTATACAGTAAATATCTCCTAAACGGTGCAAGTTTAGGAGATATTTACAGTACGTATAGGTAAACTTTATTATGGGCTTACCTATAAGTACAAACATTAGAGGGAAGTTTACTTCCTTTTTAATCCACTCACCATACGAATCCGCTTAGAGAGTACAGCATTGGGGGCACAGTGTTAGCCAGCACTACAGAAGAAAAAGATTTGGGGGTGCTTATTTCAGATGATTGCAAAATGAGCAAACAGTGTGACCAGGCAGTGGGAAAAGCAAATAGAATTCTGGGATGTATCAGTAGAGGGATCACCAGCAGGAGGAAGGAGGTTCTGATTCCTCTATATAGATCTTTAGTGAGACCTCACTTAGAATACTGTGTCCAGTTCTGGAGACCTCACTTACAAAAAGATATTGATAAAATAGAACGAGTTCAGAGACGGGTAACAAAAATTGTGAAAGGTCTGGGGGATAAAACATATCAAGAGCGATATGTTCAGGAGGGCAGTCTTTTCAATATGAAACCAAAATCAAGAACATGGGGACATGACCTCAAACTAACTGGGGGGAAGTTCAAAACTAATCTTAGTTGGTTGGTGGTTGATGATTGGAATAAACTACCAACAGAGGTTGTGAGACAGTCAACAGTAAATGGCTTCAAACATGCTTGGGATAAACATAAATCCATAGTCAGACAACAAGGTTAATGTAAAAAAATAAAAATAAAAAAAAATAAATAAAAAGGGGCAGACTCGATGCACTACTCAGTCTTTTTCTGCCGTCACTTTTCTATGTTTCTATGTTTCATAGAATGGTCAAAGCAGATGTTAATTGTTCAGGAATAGGATGAGAGGCTTGAAAGTCATGGAACCACCCTGTTCTAGTTACATAATCCTATCCTGGGTGTCAGGAAATCTGCATAGGTGTTAATCCTTCAATTCACAAGGCAGAAGGCGTAAACTGTTGTCAAATCAACGGTGTACACCTTATGAAAAGGGACATTTATTGGTGCACTGTTGAGAGATTCAAAACAACTGGTTCGCAAACAGCGTGAAAGAGGTCATCTATGTTAAACAAGAGCAAGCATCCCTGAACTGGGGTGGGGACCTTCCTTCAACATCCTCTGTCTTCCAGATGTAATGCTGCTTAAAAGGAGAAGCATTTAGAAATAAAAAATATATACAGTATCTCACAAAAGTGAGTACACCCCTGTAAATATTTTATTCTATCTTTTCATGTGACAACACTGAAGAAATGACACTTTGCTACAATGTAAAGTAGTGAGTGTACAGCTTGTATAACAGTGTAAATTTGCTGCCCCACAAAATAACTCAACACACTGCCATTAATGTCTAAACCGCTGGCAACAAAAGTGAGTACACCACTAAGTGAAAATGTCCAAATTGGGCCCAATTAGCCATTTTCCCTCCACCGTGTCATATGACCCGTTAGAGTTACAAGGTCTCAGGTGTGAATAGAGAGCAGGTGTGTTAAATTTGGTGGTATCGCTCTCACTCTCTCATACTGGTCACTGGAAGTTCAACATGGCACCCCATGGCAAAGAACTCTCTGAGGATCTGAAAAAAGGAATTGTTGCTCTACCTAAAGATGGCCTAGGCCAGGGATATGCAATTAGAGGACCTCCAGATGTTGCAAAACTACAAGTCCAATGAAGCATAGCAAGACTCTGACCACAAGCATGCAGAGGCATGATGGGACTTGTAGTTTTGCAACAGCTGGAGGTCCGCTAATTGCTTATCCCTGGCCTAGGCTATACACTGAGCTGCAGCATGGTGGCCAAGACCATACAGCGGTTTAACAGGACAGGTTCCACTCAGAACAGGCCTCCCCATGGTTGACCAAAGAAGTTGAGTGCACGTGCGCAGCGTCATATCCAGAAGTTGTCTTTGGGAAATAGACGTATGAGTGCTGCCAGCATTGCTGCAGAGGTTGAAGGGGTGGGGGGTCAGCCTGTCAGTGCTCAGACCATACACCACACACTGCATCAAATTGGTCTGCATGGCTGTTGTCCCAGAAGGAAGCCTCTTTTAAAGATGATGCACAAGAAAGCCCACAGTTTGCTGAAGACAAGCAGACTATTGCTGGAACCATGTCCTGTGGTCTGATGAGACCAAGATAAACGTATTTGGTTCAGATAGTGTCAAGCGTGTGTGGCGGCAACCAGGTGAGGAGTACAAAGACAAGTTTGTCTTGACTACAATCAAGCGTGGTGGGAGTG
>BLSH010436096.1:612349-663743 GCA_018402905.1 Glandirana rugosa
AAATAGAACCAGAGTAGTCTGGTGTCCTGTACCAAGGTCGTTATCAGACGAACAGAAGTCGTTTGACACCCCAGAAGGAAGCCTCTTTTAAAGATGATGCACAAGAAAGCCCACAGTTTGCTGAAGACAAGCAGACTATTGCTGGAACCATGTCCTGTGGTCTGATGAGACCAAGATAAACGTATTTGGTTCAGATAGTGTCAAGCGTGTGTGGCGGCAACCAGGTGAGGAGTACAAAGACAAGTTTGTCTTGACTACAATCAAGCGTGGTGGGAGTGTCATGGTCTGGGGCTGCATGAGTGCTGCCGGTGTACTGCCCAAATGGCAAACTCTGCAGAATGCCAAGCCTGCGTCACTTCTGGTTGGTTTAAACCACGATAACTTCCTAACTATGACAAATTCCTGTTTATGTTCAACAATGGCTGTTTAAAAAAACAGCGGCAGCGGACTACAGTCCGGTGCACGGTATATGAGCAGAGATTTTTACTCCGCTCAGATACCAACCAAGAAAATGGCCGCCTCCTAGGCGGGGACAAGTTTTTCCCCATTAGCCGCTGTGTTCCTAACACAGCAACATCTCCCGGTAACGGACTGTGGTACATTGCCGGTGTTTTCTACAAACAGAAATTCCTCATAATTAGGAAACTATCATGGTTTCAACATCCGGAAGAGACGTGGGTTTGACATTCTGCGAAGTTTGGCACTTGGGCAGAACACCGGCACTGGGGAGCTACAGTTCATTAAGGGAACCATGAATGCCAACATGTACTGTGACATACTGAAGCAGAGCATGATCCCTTTCCACAGAGACTGGGCCGCAGGGCAGTATTCCAACATGATAATGACCCTAAACACACCTCCAAGACAACCACTGCCTTGCTAAAGAAGCTGAGGGTAAATGTGATGGACTGGCCAAGCATGTCTCCAGAACTAAACCCTATTGAGCATCTGTGGGGCATCCTGAAACGGAAGGTGGTGAAGTGCAAATTCTCTAACATCCACCAGCTCCATGATGTTGTCATGGAGGAGTGGAAGAGGACTCCAGTGGCAACCTGTGAAGCTCTGGTGAACACCATGCCCAAGAGGGTTAAGGCAGTGCTGGAAAATAATGGTGGCCACACAAAATATTGACACTTTGGTCCCAATTTGGACATTTCCACTTATACTCACTTTTGTTGCCAGCAGTTTAGTCATTAATGACTGTGTGTTGAGTTATTTTGAGAGGACAGCAAATTTACAATGTTATACAAGCTGTACACTCACTACTTTACATTGTAGCAAAGTATAATTTCTTTAGCATTGTCACATGAAAAGATATGATAAAATATTTGCAAAAATGTGAGCGGTGTACTTACTTTGGTGAGATACTGTATATTCACCTAGGTAGATGCAGCATTGATCCGATGAGAATTGAGTGATCAAACACCGTTGATTGCACAGTTCTCTTCCTCCACTTTGAGCAGGGAGACGCTCACTGGAGTGCTGGGCTGTGGAAGAAGAGTGAGCGGCTGGCTCAGGCTCTCGGCGGATCGCTGAGAGGCTGAGCCAGCTGTCGGTCCAGACTTCTGGGCAGATCCCAACCATATGGATCCTTTTCAGAGTCTGAATTGGCTCTGACAGAAGTATAGCCAAAATAGCTTAGGCTTTACTTTCCCTTTAACATGTCCCTTTTCTCTAAGGTGTAGGAAAACTGCTGAGTCTTGACCTGTACAATTTGCCCTCATATTTTGTTAAGAGGTTATTTTGTCTCCCCAATGTACATGTCTTTGCATTCTTCATTAATGCCATTTTTAACATCTATAATCCAGCGACTTGACAACAATTCACACCTTTAGCTGCAGGACTTGAAGGATGAACAAGTGTGCAGACTCACCAATAGAACTAGAAAAAGAGTGTCCAATTGGAAAATAACATCTGCCTTGACACATTGGATTGGATTAAGGTGACTGTGCTACCTGTGTAGTCATAAATTCTGGAGTATGTTCCTGAGACCTATTAGAACCGAAGAACAGCCTTGGATAAGCTCTGAAATGTCTTCAATATTAAAGGAAAAAGTCCAGTTGAACATGAATAACTACTACTAGCTATATCATGACCTGGATGAAGGAGAACCTTCACAGACACTTAAAATAGTTAGCTACATGGCCCCAGGCACAATAGTCGGACATTATTTTATGGCTGGTATGAGTGGCAGCCCGTTCATAGGGGGCACTAGGGCGCCGCCCCTCCAAAGCTAATCACAAAAAAAGGCCTTTTAAGTAGTGCGGCGCCTTGTATGTGAATCTTGGCAGCCCGGTAAATGTCGGACCTCCCACGCGGGGGGTTGCTGTCAGTGCCGTGAGCCCCGCTGTATACCCTATCTCTAATGCTGGGCTATATACCCTATTTATGATGCTGACCTATATACCTTACCTGTGATGCTGACCTACATACCCCATCTCTAATGCTGACATGTATACACTATTTGTAATGCTGGGCTATATACCCTATCTGTGATGCTGACCTGTATACCCTGTGATGCTGGGCTCTATACCCTATCTGTAATGCTAACCTATATACCCTATCTGTGATGCTGGGCTGTATACCCCTATCTGTGATGCTGGGTTGTATACCCTATCTGAGATGCTGGGCTGTATACCCTGTCTGTGATGCTGGGCTGTATACCCCATTTGTGGTGCTGGGATGTATACCCTATCTGTGATGCTGGGCTGTATACCCTATCTGTGATGCTAGGCTGTATACCCTTATCTGTGATGCTGGGCTGTATACCCTGTCCTGTGATGCTGGGCTGTATACTCCTGACACTATGGGTGGAATACAGAGGACAGAGTGGGTGGATTCTATAAGAGGTGGGGCTTATAAGTGGGAGGGGTCAAAAAGGAAGGGCAGGTTTTGGCGCCCTCCCATCCTAAAACTTCACCAGCTGCCACTGGCTGATACCATTACTAATATTACACTCATGAACACTATAGGGGTTGATTTACTAAACAAGTATAGGTGCAAGCAAAGTCCTTTTTTTTTTGTAACTGTCTTTGCATGTGATTTGCAGAGTAATATTCATGATTTGTAGAGCAATATTCTTTGCAGAGTGACTTTTCACCACTTCATTAAAATATTACTAAAGTCAAAGTGTTTTATACCTTAATACATTCTCAGCATTAAGGTAAAAAAACACCCCACTAACTGTGCTCCTTCCCTTCCCTAAACACTTAAGCTGGCCATACATGGTACAGTTATTTTTTTCGTTCAGCAAACGGCTGACTTATGCAAGGTGGATGGAGGAATCCTCTGCACTGCTCTTTTGTACAGTTAGTCACTTACATACAAACTTTCCATTTGCAAACATTCAAAGATACAAACATATGTTTGCATGTCCAATTGTGTGAGTTAGTTCACATTTCTGGTGGCTGAGGTTCTGTGTACTTTACTGTATGCAGTACTGTATGTATATTTTAACCTTTATTTCCATGTATTATTTTTGTGAAATGTGTCATAAACCTATTACAGTAATTTATTGGGCCGATTGTGTTGGTTGGGTACCTAGACTTACTTTGCTGGAAAAAATTGGACTTACAAACGTTCTCTCAGAATGGAAGTCATTCATGCTGTATGACTTAATGTATTCTGGCAGTGGGGAGACTCCCATTGTCAGAATACAAAGATCAACCATGCAGCCATTAGCTGCAGCCACTGACCCAACAACTTTTATCTAACAAGGCGGTTGAACAGAAGTCGACTGATAGCTGTGGCCACACACGGATCGCAATTTGTTCCGGTCCCTGCTCAACCGGCTGAATTTCAATCCATCTATGGCCACCTTCACCTTGTTCCATGTCACCTCTCCAGTGCTATCTCTGGCTCCAGCACTGCTCCCCTCACTATCTGCATTCACAGAATAATAGGCACCTGCTGCCATCAGTCAAACTCCTGTGAGGAGAGAGCAGGGTATAGGCTTACCGCCGATGTACGTGTCTGGATGAACACAGCTCAGCAAAGGATCCGATGGAAGCTAGAGTGCTTTGGTGCCTCCTTAGCACCCAGCTTGCTACAGGAGGCACCTTAACTTCCTCCCGCCCGCGCCATAGCCGAATGACGGCTACAGCGCGGCTCTAAAATGCCGGGAGGACGTCAATAGACGTCCTCCCATTTGGCTTGTGCTGGGCGCGCTCCCGCGGGCGCGAGCGGCACCACCATGCAACAGTATGCCTCAATATAAAAAGGAGTCTACATAGCGTAATACTGTATCGGCAAATGAATTTATTAAAAAAGTATTACACTTACATTTTAAAAGTGTCAATCAGGCAGTAAGGAATTCCATAAACGAATAAAAGCGTAGTGTGCAAAATGAGCAGGTCCACTTCATATACCCCTGTCGATGTCCGTTGGGACGAAACGCGTCGGGTGAAGTGGACCTGCTCATTTTGCACACTACGCTATGTAGACTCCTTTTTATATTGAGGCATACTGTTGCATGGTGGTGTCGAAGTTTGAGACCTAGCTGGAGACTTTCAGGAGTTCCTGGTCGGTGGTTGAGTCATCCAACACATTGCCATATCCGTGTTGAAGTTGGACATCCGGCTGTGGACCCTCGGGGAGCTCCTGACAAACGGTGGGACTGGAGCCGCACGGCAAGGTCTAGAGGATGTCTCTGTGGGATTAATTACACGCGCAATTTCCTCTTATCTCTGGTAAGAGTACCTTTTACACTTTTGATGGGAGTGTGCAACACATGATGCAATTTTTTCTACAACTATTGAAGATATACGATTAATATTTTGGATGTCTTGATCAGATTAAACACATTTATCCTTATTTTGGACTTATTTTTCAGTTTATTTCACTATTTGATTGACATTGTAATATATACGGTGTTTCTTTTAGCGCTACACTTTTTGGTTTACATTTCTGCACAAATTGGAAGTTTTGTTGTGTTAGCTGCTTTAGTTTTCCTTTTTAGTCTTTTTTCACAATTTCAGGATAGCGCAATATTTTTCTATAATACCTAAACTAATTTCTTAGTTTCTGTTATAACATTTTGCAAATAAGGAATTTTTCTTCTTCACTGATGTGCGCGGATGAGGTTCCACTGATGAGGCGGCACTGATGGGCAGTGATAAGCTGCACTAATGAAGTGATTATCTGTGTACATGTCCCCTGTCACACTTGCCGGTTACCAGCTCTCCTCTCCTCACACTGTGACAGCGTGTGGAGAAAGGAAAGCCGATAATCAGCAAGTTTGTTTACATGTAATCAGCTGCGAATGAACACAGTTGAACACATGGTAAAGGGCCCCTGTGATTGAGCGTGATTGAACTGCCGTATGCGGGCGTGGTTATTGGAGATGTCCATGGACACCTTCCCGTAACAACAGAGCTGCGCTGTAGCCATCTTTCAGTTATAGTGCAGGTCTGAAGTGGTTAAATTATATCACATTAAGCTAAATGAAAATGCCCTTGGAAAGAGAAAATTCACTGAGCATATGACGTCCTGGACTTTGATTGGGGATATCTGATCAGATATCATCTTTTTCAACCGGCGATTCCCTGCACCGTAAGACAGTCCTAGAGGCAGTTCGGTCCTCTCCAGCCACCCTCTGGTGCTTCTACCGACTTGCCCGTGAGATAGGCCAACCGGAGAAGGAATCCGCCAGCACCGGAAGTTGAGCCTAGAGATTTCCGGTGACCAGATGGTCCCCAGTCATCTCTATAACCTTCGGAGACGTTATGATGTCACAAGTAAACATTGCAGAGACTTGGCTGGAACGCCCGAGATCGTTTAGTTTGGGTTTTTTATCTTGGTCTTTCCAGCCTAGAGGAGGGATGTGGGGTCTTATAGACCCCACATCTCTCTATAAAGAGAACCTGTCACACACTATTCCTATTACAAAGGATAATAAAGGGGAATAAGCAAGAGAGCAACATTTCTAGCCCAAGACCTCCTCTGTAACTCTAAACTGGTAACCTGTAAAAGATTTTAAAGCACCGCCTATGGAGATTTTTAAGTACCAAAGTTTGACGGCATTCCACAAGTGTGTGCAATTTTAAAGTATGACATGCTAGGTATCTTTTTGCTCGGCGTAACATCATCTTTCACATTATACAAAAAAAAAAAAAAAAAAAAAATCAGGCTAACTTTTTGAAACTGTTTTAAAAAAAAAAAAAAGTTTGAAAATTTGCTGAGCAAATATCCTGTGACATAAAAAGCTGCAACGACCACCATTTTATTCCCTAGGGTCTCTGCTAAAAAATCATATATAATGTTTGGGGGTTCTGAGTAATTTTATAGAAAAAAAAATGATGATTTTTACATGTAGGAGAGGAGTGCCAGAATATGCCTGGTATGGAAGTGGTTATGTAAATCAAACAATCTCTTTGCTGGTGTATAAAAATTCACTTACAACCATACACACACACACTTTACAAAATTATTTTCTATTTTACCTGGGCGATGATATCTCCATTCTCAGCATGAACCTGAGCAATCGCACCCAGTCCTCCCAAGAAAGTGAAGATCTCATAGAGCTAAAAGAGAAAAACATCAATGTTAGCATATCAGCCCTGAATCTACAATCTTCATGTTTTGTAACAAATCCCCCCAACCCCTGGTCCTTGTATGACAGCTGTGCTGCTCATGTTTGAATAAATGATATTCCACAGAAACAGCACAAGTCTTATATTATTGGATAAAACTTGTAAACACATTGTAATTCATCAGAACATGGCCTCGCTTCAAGCAGAGACAGACCTGAAAGGCAAAAAACAGTTCATTCCATTTGGACTTTTGCCCAGAAATGAAGGAAATAAAAGATAATTTACCTCAGTGTTGGACATCTGATAAAAATCTTTATAGGCCATGTATACCATGAAAGAGTTAACACCTGGGAAAAGAAATAAAATGGAAAAGTCAGTGAGGGAATTTTCCTCTGTTCGGAAGCAGGGACATGTGATAATTATTACACTCTTGTGGAATGAGAGGATTTGGCCAGAGGAGTTAAACATGGAGGGATAGGTCTTGTTTGGCATCACGACTGAACATTGCTCTCTATAAAAACACTGCTAAGGAAAGGAAGCTGGGGTAGGAGAGATATAACAGATTTAATGTTCTGGTAGAAGAACACTAATAAACAAACATGGTGCAGAAACATCCTCTTTAAAAGCCAGCTTAAAATAACACATTTATGACAGAACATATAAGTCACTTTCACCCCCTTAGCTACAAGTGCTATATGCTTGGAAACAGAAATGCTGGGCACCATGACAAAGAAAAACACAGGTTCATTCATCCAGAGCAGACTGGTACTGCGACCAAGCGGTTTGTCCTAATATTACAGACTTGGAAAGGGCTTCTGGGATGGCAGAGCCAAACAACTGGGAATACGTATCAGAACATCTGAGTGGTGCAATGTCTGGACCTCTAATCCACAGCAAATAATCCCAGAAGCAGTGCCTGGAAAAGCAAGGCCATACTTACAGCAGGCACTACTGGTGAACCTTATTTTTTCTTAAAAAGGAAAAAAAACACTTCAGATAAAATGTAAGCAAAACAACAGCTATAGAGTGGTATGGGGCCTTCAGAACAGGATGCTAAGGACATATGGAGAAGAAACTATGGCTTAGCATCCTATCCTGCCCATTGTTAGGCTGCACAACAATAACTGTTACATAATCCTTAGGGTAAAATTACGATAACGCTAATGTTCGCATACAGGGATTTATTTAAAAACACTTTAAATTAACCTATATTGTCGCTTTTACCAGTTTGGTATGTAAGCATATAGCATGATTTTTGTCACAGTTATTTGTATAATGGAAACTGAAATGTCAGAAGGCTTTACAAAGGTTTTGCTGTGAAGATATTTTTCCAGTAAGGTTTCATTGAAATGTAATTTATTTAAAGTGAACATAGCGTTGCCCATGTAAGGCAAATCAATAAGTTTACTTTGAAGCCAATCTTGCAGTATCTGACTTTACTTTTTGCACCTCTTTGCTCTGTTCCTCTCTGAGAGCAGCCAGAAGTTCCCTTAAGTTGGACCTTCCCCAGGGTTGAGGACTCTCCAACTGCTCCTATGGAACAGAGCTGGGCACCAGTGCTATCACATGGAAGAAGGGGGTGATTTACATAATCCACTTACATGGATGTACAGTTTATTTCTCTTCGCTCCTGGTGGAAAAAAGCGAGTCAGGAAAGAGAAGAAAAGGTACGTATATGCAGGAGGGAGGCCAGGAAACATGTTGCTTTGAAGGAAAGAAAAAGAGAGAGAGGCGCCTTTGAGTGTAGACTATCATAAAATGTATTTGCACACATGATACTAAAAACTCATATGCTCTATGAGAGTATATGCATAGGCACTTGTAAAAGGGGATAATCCCGGGTGATGTCAACAGGCACAGTGTGAATGCCATCTACTGCACAGGCTCGGAAACACGTCGCGGACTAGTGACGTCACAGGCGACATCTGCGTCCCAGCGTGCGGTCCAAGCCTCGTCCCAGCTGTTCCCTGTTCCACCACCACACAGCTGGCCAGATACAGTCTATAGGACGGATGGAAGAGATCCAGCATGGTCGCTGCTAAGCCCCATCGCCTGTTGACATCACCCGGGATTATCCCCTTTTAGAAGTGCCTGTTGTACTCATAGAGCATGTGAGTTTTTAGTATCATGTGTGCAAATAAATTTTATGACAGTCTACTCTCAGAGACGCCTCTCTCTCTTTTTCTTTCCTTCATATGTATGGGAAGCAGCTTCTCTTCCCCTACCACGAGGCAAGCCCTGTTAGTGGACTCCTTTGAGGAACTCTTTAACCAGCAGGAGTATTCCTCAAAAAAGACCGTGCCTTCAGAGACTTAATTATTCACTTATAATAGTAAAGTACTCCAGTGTGAGTACCAGACAAATGCCTCATTTTTTGCCTTAAAATGTTGCTTTGCCTTTCATGGGCAAATCACAGGATCACCCTAAATGGTAAATACACTTCCTATTAGAATTCCCAATATTTTATTAGTAGTACTGAGCTCCGTTACAAACAAATTTAAAGTTCTCACTGTATGGGGTTCCAGTTGCAAAGCAGTGTATATGCCCACTGGTGTCCACCAGAATTGTTGCACCTGCCAGATCACCATAGAGGATAATAGCCATGGTAGGATTGAGATGGCCTTTATCCTCTATAGGTAAAGCTGGTGCATATGCATCAATTTCACAGGACTCTGAAGCATCACAAATAATCCGTGTTTTATCCCTGGGCAGGCCAGGCAGTGAGAATCCCATTTCTCTGTATTCTATGTTACTGTTTAGGAATTCAATGGGGAGGATGTGAAGGGGGGTGAATAAATGGTTTCCAATAAAAGCCTCTCCAATGCAACCAGTTAGATCATGTAGAAAAAAATAGCTTCTCTCTACCCTTGTGATTAAAATCACTTGGAATAAATCAAACTTTGGCAAAGGTTATGTCATTGCCGTGTGCATTCCAATCTGTGCACCCACATGATTGTGCAGATGATGCATCCCAATTGACATGAAAGGGATTGCCTTCACAAGGATGCATAGACAAATATAGCTATCACATGGGCATATGCTATACTAGGCCCGTCTGAACAAGGCCTTAAACTTCATTAAAAAAAGATTAGCTTTAAGCTCTTGTACTTTCAATACAAGAGAAAGGATTCTCAGAGCAAAAACGGTTAGCTATAAAGACAGCACAGCAGAGATGCTTCCTTAGAGGCACGGCTGATCCATTTGAAACTTTGGACCAATAAGGAATAAATTACTGTTAATTTATCAAAGAAGCAAACTGGCAGATTTAAAGTATTAGAAAACCAAAATGTTATTTCTAGTATTAGCTATAACAGAGAAGGGTACAATCTATGTAAGGTTTTTAGAGCTGCTGGAGCCCCACTTAAGAGATTCGTCCTATGTGTCCTAGTGACCATTGTCAGTGTGACAGAAAGCTATATTTCATACTTACTATACAAAAAAGAAGAAAATATTCTATAAAATTTTGGGGTAGGAACCATGTAGAGAGATTGGGAGGAAATGGGAGGATTGAGATGCAGTGCAGAGGAAAGAGATTGCAAACCAAGTACAGTGAAGTAGGCCAAAAATTAGCACGGCTTCACTGTAACAGCTGGAGTGGAAAGTCCCCAACTTGTATGCATTCATATTTAAACTGTCAAGGACTAGAAGAATGGAAAATGTTTGATTAAGTAGAACAATAACTGCAGTAGTATAATGGATATATAGTAAAACACATAGCAGAGAAAAAGTACAATACGCAGTACAACACCTTTTTGCTTGATAAGGTTCTCCACTTCTTGCCTGACACTGTCATTCCAATGAGTGATGTCAACGTGCAGAGCGTAGTCACAGCAGGCTTTCCCATCAGCCCACTCCCTCCACTTCTCAAAGGCTTCAGTCAAGCTGGACTCGGGCTCTGGGACCACATGGTCAACTGTAAATAAAGCATGCATAATTCATTCTTGAATGCACTTCAACAATGTATTAAAATGGATCTATAAGAAAACAGATCAAACAGCTGAAAAACATACAGGATTATGGGTTTACCTGTCAAAGAATTAGTAATTCTGTAAAGCAAATTTCATGATTTACACAGCTTAGCTTTTATTTTCCTCATTTTCCCTTAATGGTCTTTATAGGTGCATACATTATTATTATTATAGCTGATTATATTATGATGAAGAAATTCTGCTATAAAGTAGTTCTTTACTTTGTTAGTGATACTATGCCTAAGAAGATGAGGATAGGAAAGCAAAAGACAGAGAAGAACAACCTCTGCAATTCAAATTTGACAACTGTGGCTAAAGTACTGTATATATTAAAAATAATTTAAATAGCTGGAAATCTAGCCATGGTCACTTCTGAATGCATACATTTTTTCCCCTCAGTCATTTTTATTACTTACTTATCATGGTGGTTCCCCCAGCAAGAGCAGCTTTAGTCCCTTGGAAGAAATCGTCCACTGTGGTCATCCCTCTATAGGGCATCTGTAAGTGGGTGTGTGTGTCAATGCCTCCTGGGATAACCATCTTCCCATTAGCTTCAATGGTTTTCACGCCACCTGGTACTATCAGGTTGTCTCCAATCTGCCTGGATACACAGTTATAAGTGCAGTTAGTATGGCTGAACAAAAGATAAAGACATGGTACATTCTGATGCATGATCTAAGCCTTTTAACGCCATCTTGTTACTCCTATAAAGTGTCACTGTCACCTGTACATAGTAGATGTGCCCATTTTTATTTCTGAGCTGATATTCATTCTATCATGTTACTAAATCCTAGTACAGACTGCTAAACGAGCGGGCTGAATGTAAAAAAAAAAATCTCAGGTTGGAGCCGCTGTACTAACATTCCAATGTTAATACAGCGATTTCCCCTGCAGTTCTAGTGTGTTCTGACAGGGGGACGGCCCCCTCGCCAGAACACTCTGGATAGTGATTTCAGCCATTGGTTGAGAGCACAGATCAGGAGCTGGCTGGCAGACCTTTTTCGGTCATACCCCTTGGACAGAAGCTGGCCGAATGACCGGCTTCTGTCAGACTGGCTGCAGTACTCACAGGCCGAATGTCAGCCAGTTTCTATTGAACTGGCTGATGCCGCTCGACATTCCACATGTGTATACGGGGCTTAGTTAATGTCTAGCTAGACTTCATTGCAATTCATCTTACAATATGGCTGTCTGAGACATCTATGCTGATACAAATGATATACAAAATAGGTTTATGTATTACAAATATTTATATAACCAACAATTTACATACTGTACATTTACACCAGTCTCTGTCCTCTAAATCTTACAGTCTAAACTCCCTATTACACATACACAAGCATACTATTCAATTTAGAAAAGAGCCAATTGGAAACCCACCAAGCACAAGGAGAACATGCAAACTCCATGCAGATGGTGCTCTGGCTAGGACCCAGTGCTGCAAGGTATAAGTGCTAAGCCACTTAAAGGTCTTTTTGGATTATTTAAAAGGAGAAGTAAAGCCAAAGCTCCTTTGGCCCTACTTCTCCTGTGGGTCACAGGAGTGCACTTCATTCTGCGCTCCTGTGACTCCTATTCAGTCGACTGCAGGCTACATCCCTGGTGTCAGCTGATGTCACTCAGCTGGTCTAGACTCTGAAGACATCCTGACTTTAATGTCAGGATCCATCCAGATGCTGACCGGCAGCTGGCTAAGCATCTCAGCATGCTGCTGAGAGCCTGAGCCAGCCACTTCTGCCCCCTCCACAGCCTGGTAGTCTAGTGAGAGCTGGAGCAGCAGTGTGGAAGAGCTGAGAGCCAGTGACTGACAGTCACAAGCTCTCTGCTCGCTGAGCCACCTAGGTGAGTATGTGTGTGTGTATTTCTTTTTTTTTAACCCTGAACTTATCTTTGAAGCTAAACTCTAGACCAGGGGTAAGCAACTCTAAAGAGGTGGAGATCTACGTGAACAACATGGGAGAAGTCAAAGATCACCGGGCCCAGTGTCGCCTCCTAACAACTGATTTAAACCTCTAATTGCTGTACTGCTGTACATTTTTACTGTAATCATGGTTTTAAAGTGGTTGTAAAGGCAGAGGGTTTTTTTTTATCTTAATGGTTTCTATGAATTAAGATAAACAACTTTCTGTGTGTAGCAGCCACCCTCAGCAAGAGTTTAGTATCACTTTAAATAAGGTGGTGAGGAGGCAACATATCGCCTCCTCACCACCTGTCAAACATACTCGGATCGATTTTCAGGGGAGCAGTAGTGCCAGCAGCACTTGTGAATGTACCATTAATTGCATTAGTCAGCTTGCCTTAGTGCTCGTTCACATGTAAAGTTGGGGTGTGGTAAAACCCTGCAGGTTTTACTGCCCCAATCTCTATCTCCCTATAGTTGCTGAGGCAGCAGCCAAAAGGTGTACACATGCTGCAGCAGGAATGAAACCCCTGTTGCTTTTGGTGGGAACTACTGCCTGCCAATCTCGACCCATTCAAGTAAATAGGGCCACTCTGCAAGCACCACACAGATGCATGCTTCTATGGGGTCCAAGGGGTTAAAGCAGATGATGACAAAGCAACAACACTGTCTGCTTTAATCCCTTGTTTGCTTTACTGCACAAGGTTTCAGGGCACTTGCAGAGTGGACTCATTCACTTGAATGGCATGTGTGGCAGCTTGGGGTGGGGGTGATAAAAACACGTCTTAACTATGGGCTTTTACCATCCCGCAAACTGCAAATGTAAATGAACCCTTACTGTTCTAAGCCCCCTATAATGCTGCTTTCACATTGATGTGCTGCAATTTACCTGCACTGCGGTTCGACTTTCCTGGGTTAGCTGTGCTTTGCCATCTCCATCTACTCTACATCTGCTGTATCCTGCAGGTGTAGTGCACTTTCTGAAAGCGTGCCAAAACTCCTGCATTCAGAAAGTGCACCAAACCTGCAGGATATAATTGAAGTCTATGGCTAAGCACAGCAAACCCAGAAGCAGTGTGAAAGCAGCCCTATACTATTATGCCCAGTGCATTGCTTCACAATGACCCCAAGATCTCTTCTTTCCTGCTGCAGGCACCACTCTGGAGACCATTAGCCGGGATAAGAGATGGAGTGCAGTTGGTATCACTCCGCATGGGACAGCAGCCAGCTCTACAGAGGAGGCATCGGCTTATACGGCTCTTGCTCCCTCCAACTTTACAAGTAGTCCCTCTGCATTGCACTCTGATGCTCTGGAATGATGGGGCAGCAAGCCCAGACCGCGATCTACCAGTCACCTGGCCATGACCTACTGGTTGCTGACCCCCTGCTCTAAGCAGATATAAATGCCACAACTAGCTAGAATGTGGCAACAGAATAGCTTCTGTTGCCACAGATGCATGCTAAAACATTGCAAATACATTATATAAGTTTGCCATGCATTTACAATGAGCTTGCTTTAACATGCATAGAATTTAAAAAACAAATATAAAAGAACAGGCTGTCTTGAAAGAAATGTCACACAACACAATGCAAATCAAACAATGTTCAAAACACTTTGCTCTTTGTTCTTTGCTGCCCTGTAAGATTTAACTCATATTTCCGCCACTGTGCTTGAAATGCTTTAAAGCCCAGTTAAAGTCTGCTTTTTTATTACTCCAATGCACTTAGCTTGTATAAACAGTAATAGATGTGATAGAGTTGAAGTATTCTGTGCTGGCAGCACTTTGAAGACCAAGATCGATGCTCACAGAATGCAGTGGTCCTGGTCTCCAGCGCTCCGACACGCCCACTGCACAATATTTCAATATACAGGGTGGGCCATTTATATGGATACACCTTAATAAAATGGGAATGGTTGGTGATATTAACTTCCTGTTTGTGGCACATTAGTATATGTGAGGGGGGAAACTTTTCAAGATGGGTGGTGACCATGGTGGCCATTTTGAAGTCGGCTATTTTGAATCCAACTTTTGTTTTTTCAATAGGGAGAGGGTCATGTGACACATCAAACTTATTGGGAATTTCACAAGAAAAACAATAGTGTGCTTGGTTTTAATGTAACTTTATTCTTTCATGAGTTATTTACAAGTTTCTCTTTGTTTACAGCCATTGACATGTCGCCGAGGTTAACACGTGCGGAGCGGATAGAAATTGTGTTGATGTCTGGTGAACGCAGTAACCGGGTCATTGCAGCGGATTTCAATGCAAGACAGCCTACGAGACCACCCATCTCCCATGCTACAGTTAGCAAACTGCTTGCTAAGTTTCGTGAAACTGGTTCAGTGTTGGATTTGCCAAAATGTGGACACATGAAATCTGTCACTAATGAAGAAACATCAGTGGCTGTCCTAGCTTCATTCAGCAAGAGCCCACAGCGTAGCACTCGCCGCATGTCACTGGAGAGTGGCATTAGTCGAACATCCCTTCGGTGGATATTAGCTACTCACAAATGGCACCCTTACAAACTCCAGCTACTGCAGGATCTCAACGAGGATGACCCAGATCGGCACACTGAATTTGCAGAATGGGCAAAACCAAAATTGGAACAGGACCCTGAGTTTACGCAGAAGATTTTGTTCAGTGATGAGGCAAACTTTTATGTGAATGGTGAAGTTAACAAACAAAACCACCGCTATTGGTCTGACACTAACCCACATTGGATAGATCCCTCCAAGACTGTTGGAACCAAAAAATTGATGGTATGGTGTGGTATATGGGGTACAAAGATAGTGGGGTCATTCTTCATCAATGGAAACCTCAAGGCCACTGGATATGCAAAATTGCTACATGATGATGTGTTTCCCTCTTTATGCACTGAAGCTGGCACGTTCCCTGAGTTTTTCCAGCAAGATAGTGCACCACCACATTATGGGTGTCAGGTCCGAGCATTCCTAGATGAACAGTTTCCTGGAAAGTGGTTTGGTCGTCGTGGGCCAGTTGAATGCCCCCCAAGGTCTCCCGATCTGACCCCCTTAGACTTTTATCTTTGGGGTCATCTGAAGGCAATTGTCTATGCTGTGAAGATACGAGATGTGCAGCACCTGAAACTACGGATACTGGAAGCCTGTGCTAGCATTTCTCCTGCGGTGTTGCTATCAGTGTGTGAAGAGTGGGAGAAGAGGGTTGCATTGACAATCCAACACAATGGGCAGCACATTGAACACATTTTATAAGTGGTCAGAAACTTGTAAATAACTCATGAAAGAATAAAGTTACATTAAAACCAAGCACCATTTTCTTGTGAAATTCCCAATAAGTTTGATGTGTCACATGACCCTCTTCCTATTGAAAAAACAAAAGTTGGATTCAAAATGGCCGACTTCAAAATGGCTGCCATGGTCACCACCCATCTTGAAAAGTTTCCCCCCTCACATATACTAATGTGCCACAAACAGGAAGTTAATATCACCATATCTCCATATAAATGGCCCACCCTGTAAAGCTGTTACACTCTGTGTTGGGCAGCAGTACAGATCTCCATATTTAAAAAAAAAAAAAAAAAATTGTTCATAAAAACCTTTTCATGGAGTCCTTTAAGGGACACGGGAATTCAGAAACAGCTGGGTTATAGTGCCACCTACAGCACATTAGGACACTGGCAAACAGCTACATTGTACGCTTGCCCCCCCACATATCCCCTCCTCTACTCAGCAAGCATGCCTCAGTTTTGTAAAAAAGTGATACCAAAGGCAAGAACAAAAACACAAAGTGGACCCGTGTCCCTCAATGGACTCTAAGAAAAACATTGTATGGTATGTATAATAATAATAAGAACTGGGAACTGTCTGCATATTTGTGATAAAAAAAAAAATCGCAATTGCCGTTTATTGATTGGTTTGCGCAAAAGTGGCCGCGTTTACGGATGATGAGAATTCATTTCTGGGGTTTTTATGTTTTTTTTAAATTTTTTACTAATAATGGCAGCGATCTGTGATTTTTAGCGGTACTGCGATATTAGGGCGGACATGTCGGACTATTTTGACACTTTTTTGGGACCATTGGCATTTATACAGCGATCAGTGCTATAAAAATGCACTGATTACTGTGTAAATGCCATTGGCAGTAAAGGGGTTAACCTGCAGGGGGCGCTCTAAGGGTTAACTGTGTTCCCTGGGCATGTTCTAACTGTGTGTGGGCTGCCCTAGCAGGGGAAGGGAAGTGATCACAGCTTCCATGTAGAGGAAGGCTGTGATCACAGCCCTTCCCCCTCTCACAGAACGGAGGTCCGTGTTTACTTACACGGATTTCCGTTCTTTCAGTGCGGGGGGGCATCGCGGGTAGCCGGCAGTGATCGAGTCCGCCGCACCCGCTCCCTGGCCCCCCGAACACAGTGAGCGCGCGGGCGACCTAAGGATCGGGGGCTGGGTTTTGGTGGGGGTGTTGTGGTGGGGAACCTCTGGGATGTGGGCAACAGTGCCTGGGGGGGGTTCTGGAGTGGTGTCCGTGTGACCCTTCCTCCCCCCCCATCTCCGGGGGACCCCATCGGCTCCTTTCCATCCTTCAACGCCGGTGGGACCCCTCTGCATGACACCCTGGCAGCGTTGTCTGGGGGGGGTGCTGTGCAGATGGATCCCTGGGGACTCGTTCTGGGCCCTCGCGTTTAGCGGATCCTTGATCCTGTCCTTGGGGTTTTCATCTGTTTTATTTCCAGGTGCCCCCTTTTCAATGCATCCCTTTCACCGATGCCTTGACCTAAGGTTATTATGGATCAAATGAGATCACATCTGTTTTGCTCTCATTATACTCTCTGATTTGCTGTTTCATTGTTGTTGGGCTGTTATCCTGACAACACTGTCAGCACTTAGAACTTCCTACTTCCTCCTTCTTGCAGTACATTCATTGCTGACACTGAGCACGGTTCACTTCGCCCATGTGACAGTGCAATGATGTCATCAATATGCACCGTGATTGATGCACCTGCTCCTGGCATCTCCTCTCTCTATATAGAGGGCCGGGTAGTACAGAAATTCAGTAGCCGCCATTATATGCGAAGGAGGAGGAAGTCCATCTATCTCTGCATCTAGTTAAGGGTAATTTATGTTGCCTCATGGCGATTCTTTGACATTCCTAGTATAGGTCTTTGCAGCTCGGGCTTGATTGTGTAGCTTAATCTAGCATGCATTATATAGGTGTTTATGTGCCTATACAAACCATCTTTTATAAGTCTCTGACAAACTATTAAGGCTAATCCTCATGTAGATTACCCTCATTAGACTTGATCTAAAAATGGAAAATATGTTTGTTAGTATATATATATATACACACAAATGTAGACAACAATGTAATTGTATACCCCCCATATGATTGGGTGTATTCTTTATATATTTATTTATATATATTTTTCCATATTCTATTGCTTTTTAGGTGGTTTATACTGCCCACCATTTTCTTCCCCTTGGAGGTCTGGATCTGCAGTGCGGTGGGCCCTCCCGTTTATTGGCCTTAGCCAAGTTGGGGGGTCCTTGTGGTGGCCAGCTATCTTCCTCACCCCAAGCAGAGGATATAGTGCAATGGCTCTTGAGTCTTGGGTTTGGTCCCACTCCAGCTGGACCTGCCCTTGAGCCAGGGAGGCTCCATCTTCCTCTTCCTCCTTCCCCCCCCCCCCCCCATCTTCCCCTCCCCCCCTCTTCAACCCTCTCCCTCCCCACACCGCGGCCTCTGACTGGGTACGTGCATGCATCTTTGTAGCATTGGGTGAGTGGTCTTCATTGTTCTTTCCCTGCTCCAATGTTATGGTCATTGTGAATGGTGGTCTGTAATGTCGTATTTGTTTTCTAGAAAATCTGTTTTGGACTTTCTTGATTGCCCCTGAAGAAGGGATATCATCCCGAAACATGTAGGGTTTGAAAAAGCTTCAAGAATGCTTGATAAATGCCCATGAAAGTGTAGGGTTTACTGTCCAAGAAGATATTAGCTTTAAGATGCTTGGTAACCTTCTGTAAAGATTCTCCAAATCTATGTATCACAGCACATGCACAAAACTGTTTTAAATAAGGAATGATTGTATGTATATCTCGATGTAAATCTCGATTGGCATACTTCTTTTATCTTTTTGTATAAATACATTTTGAGATTTTTTATGATGGTATTTTGTATTATATGGAACTGCCGCTAAAAATCCCACTTATGTACTGGGGGAGTACTTTTTTTCAAACAGTTGACCTTGTAGGTCAGGGTGTCCCCACTTGAACAAGGACAAGGGATTCCAGGATTCGGGGAACCCTGGAAGGCCTGGAAAGTAATATTACTTTGTGCAGTATCACAAGAAGGGCAGTGAGGGGCAACTGAAGAAGGCGCTAGAGACAAGGGGTTAACCCGTGGAGCCTAAAGGAAGTGTCCTGGGCACCCAAATGGCAGGGAAACAAATACTTAAAGACCCATCTGGATGTGCAAACAGTCTGCCAATTATAGAAAGGGGGGAGCATCTTCATGCAAAAGGCTTTCAGAGGGATTAGCTGACCTATGGCTGCGAGCTCTACTGGTTGAGTGAGAGTTAGGCTCTCAAAGCTACAGACATTTGCTTCAACCACTCAATAAAATGGTAACTGCCTCAGCAGTAGTGAGAGTCCTCTGGAAGGAATCTACATATTGTGACATGGTTTAACAGACTAAGGTTACTGCCAACATGGGAAAGTGGGCCAAATCAATCTTTTTAAACAGGGATTTAAGGAGGGTCTTTGACTGCCAGTGCAATTCCAAAAGGTGAGCAAACCCTCAACCAGTTTAGTGGTATACTTGTTAAGGTGGGTTACTATTGTACCCAAGGTGGGTCACAGGCGACCTATTTACAAATTTCTTCTCAAAGAGGAAAACCTATAAAAAGCTTGCAGTCGGGACCCGGAAAACGCTCCGTGGCGAACGAACAGTGTGCACTCAGGTCTGGAAAGTGCCATGATGCAGAGCTCATTGCCCGAAAGTCACATTCCAGGCTGGGCCCACACTTCCATTTCAGTGGGTCCAGGTAGGGCGTCCAAAGCTACACCAGAGAGATGCTGACCCAAACAGCTGCTTTATAGACACCAACTCATGCCACAGTGTAGCAAGAAATCTTGATTGATGTGAACCAAGTAAAAAACATTCCACAAATCAAAAAACATTTTTTGCTTATGTCCTTTGGGGTTGGCATCCAACTTCCTAGGACTTTAGCAAAAAACTAACCACCCAGAAAAGAAAGTGAACATGGCAGCACCTCAATAATATGATTTAATTGAGGCAAGGTCATGTTTGATTAAAAAAAAAGATTAAAGTGTAAGTTCAGCTTTAGACTGTTCTAGAATACATTTTTTAAACAAAAAGGGAGCCCTGGCTGGAAGGTGAGTTTAGCACAATATGCGGCTATACCCATAAGGCACAGCATAGTGTGCTTTTTGGTAAAGCTGAACTTTCGGGTCCTTTCACATGGGCAGTCCGCCCAGGGGACTCTACTTTGCTCAGTGGGGATCGATCCGCTGATGCCCGCTGAGCAGGAGGGTAACAGGTCAGTCTCCGCTCACTGTGTTGAGATGGACCTGTCAGAGTCCCCCTCTCCTCTATGGGAATTCGGAAGAAAACAAACCGCTTGTCCATCTTCATCTGATCCCATCCGCCAGATGGATGTAAAATAGGGTTACCATCCATCTGGATTTCATGGACAGGATCAGATCGGATAGCAACGGACATGTCACCACTGACATCCGCCGCTCCACAGAGGTGAATGAAGTGTCCGATCAGGTCCGCCTGAAAAACTGACAGGCGGACCTGATCCAAAAGCCCGTGTGAAAGGAGCCTACACTTTAAAGGATATAATAGGAAAGATTAGAGCATCTGTGAGGCTTTTAATTTTTGTCTGTGTGCTTGCTGGGGATTTTTCAGAAGGCATATTCTGCTTGTCCTGTTGAGCATTGTCTCCGTAAATGAAAGTGAAGAAAAATGTAATCTTTCAAGTTGTCTTTGAATCAGAAGGTGAGGGGAAATTATGCAGAATGAAGCAATGCTTATTAATGCGCCTATAGCGTTTATGATGTGTTTTCATTGTGTTCATGAGGCATTGAAAAAGCTTCAAGAATGCTTGATAAATGCCCATGAAAGTGTTGTTTATCTAATAGTAAGTGGTTAAAGGGGAAGTGATGTAGAGGAAATGATCTACTTTGAGATGTAGTTAGGTTGTGGTGTGATAGAAGGAATTTTTGTGAATTCTCTAGAAAATGGATACATATACTTTGAGCTCTATGACACTTGGCTTGGTCCAGCTCAACTTTTCAGACAGAAAAAGTTTGCCACTGGCAGTAATGCTGATGCCTGGCACTGGCAGTATTGCTGGCTGGCTTGATGCTTTTGCCTGCGCACAGAAGTAAATGGTAATACCACACAGTTGCTCTGCACAAACAGGAAGTGCCTAGAGCTGCTCTGTTCTAGTTCTCTATTGTTTCCTAGTGCATCCTGGGATACAGGAACCTCCATGGTCTCTTCACCAATGCTCAGCTAACACTTTATAACGCTGAACTGACATGCCATAAAGGTGCTGTTAAGGCACGGTTATAGAGCATTACCATTGAAATCAATGGATATGGCTGACAAGCGTCGATGCCTTATGAAAGCAACATGCTTCTTAATTTTTTAACTCAACACAACGCTACCGCTGCTATGTGGACAACACTGTGTGGAACCATTTTAATATTCATAGCAAGTGTTGAAGGGCAGTTATAAAGCTTTCAAAATACTGAATAAATGCTGCATAAACACAGGATATTGATGCATATGTGAACAAGCTGAGGACTTTCCTTACTTTGAAGAACTCTGCTCTAACTTCCTATTGTCACTCAAGACAAGAAGTAAAAGACAATTAAGCTTAATGTTCTTAAAAACGTTTAATAATGCTTAACATGCAGTCTTGTTTTATTTTCTCTTGAGGGTAGCCCTAAGTGGTACAGTCCCTGCATTAAAGGTAAAAAAAAAATCTGTTTGCTGTGCCCCCCCCAAATACTCACGTGACTCCAGTACCAGTTCAGTGCTGTGTCCGTTTGCTGGTCTTCTCTCCCTTCATCACTCTCCCATAGGCTATGCTGAGAGCAGTGGGAGCCATTGGCTGTCATTCGAAACCTGTGAGCGTGTGAGAGTGGGTTTGCGGGGCCAAGCTGCACTGCATGTGTCTATGGACACACACAGCCCAGTTTGGGATTGAGCCTGCACATCTTTCCCGATAGCAAGCACTTGCTGTGTGGGCACACACAGAAGAGAAGGTAGTCAAGGGACCCCAGATTCATCTGCACAGAGCAGATGAATATACCATATTTATTATTTTAATTAAAAAAATGCCTTTAATAGCGCTTTAAGCTACATTCACATGGGCAAATAACAGCAAATGATTCCTGCCAGTGATTGTAAATGCTGCCTGTACACACTGTGTGCAAACAGCTGCAGGTCTTAGATTTGTACTCTGTACAAATCAATGGTTGGCATCACTGTTCACATATAAGTGCTCATCTGAGTGGTCACATGCAAATAGAGCTTCTTAAAGACCCTGGACGCAGCCAGTGTGTGTCCAGGGTCTGCATCTCTGCTGAGTTTTGGCTGCACACAAACTGGCTGCAGCTAATCCACCAGTTTGTACACAGCCATAGCACAGAGGTGGAGTTTAGCCACCTCTAAATGCAGCAAACTATCCACATCCTATTGCCCATGTGATTGTAACCTTATAGTGAGATTGAGACACAGATGCTGCCTGACTTATGCGGTTTGTTCATGCAGCAGTTAATGGTACTAATGTCTTCTCTGTGCACTCACGGACTAAAGCTGGCCATAGACAGTTCGAATCTTGGCCGGTTCAGCAGGCTGAAGTATCCGATATGGACAGACTGAATGTATCCAAGTTGTTTGATCGATCAACTTGGGTACAACCAGGCTGCTGGATTTTACTTGCGATTATTGCTAGCGGCTGTTATAGCCGCTACAATAATCACTGTTTTCTACCCGTTTTCTGCTTCCTCTGCATCCCCCAGCAGGAGAACACAATGGCTCTGGGGGAGGGATTCTCCTGTCAACACTGGCTGTGTTAATGCAGGAATCAAGAGATTTTCTTTCCTGCAACCTGTGGTTGCAGGAAAGAAAATCGCTTTGTCTATGGCCAGCCTAAGGTTAGCCATGCACAACTAGAGGACTAATAGAGAGAGTAAATCTCACTAGTGGCGACACAGATAGCGAACAGGACTGACAGAGGGTCTATATGACAGAATAACGACCCATTTACACCATGTTCGCTATAAAGTCAGATCACACCAACGCAGTACTTATTTTCAGCAAAGTGTATTGCGATGCTAACCATTGCACTGCAATGCCTCTGTCGTGAATATAACTGAATTTAACATTTTAATAAAATTCTCACAAAAAATACACAAAGGCAGTGCGATGTGTCTGAATCGGCTTATGGCCTCTATTTCACCCAGTGCACACCAACAGCCATGCGTTCAGAAGAATGCTATTTATTTTACTTGTTAACATAATTACAAAACATGACATGTTGGACACTGAAGACTCAAGTTTGGACATTTTATTTTTTTTTACTATTACAGGCATAACTTTTGTGCCTTCTAGCAAAATTTGATCTTAGTACACTTTAGGTTTTTCCTTGGATCAAATTCTGATTTAAAAGTAAACTGTTCAGACATAATAAATGTAAACATATGCGCAGATTATCTTTATAGAATAAAAAAAGCAACGCTATATAAAATTACTGTGCTTTATGTATTTATAAACCAGAAACCCACAGAAATTTAAAATATCTTTCTGAACCAAAAAAAAGCTAAGCTATCACAACCTCTGGGATTTCTCTGTTGCGGATGTGAAATTCTTTTCCAAACAGCTCAAGCTTTGCAGAGGTTTGTGATGTACAGCTGCTAGATCCTACTGACCCAACTCACATCCTACAGGTTTGGCTACTAGCAGAGCACTAGAGAACACAGGAACTGACATTTGAAAACGACCACACTACACTGTTGATTCCAGCTAGTAATAGCAGACTTTCTAATACACGGGGGGACGTAACGTCATTTTTATGTGCTCTTTCATCATCCAACACTAAACACATTTTGAGTGTTATTTAATGCTTTCTCATATGTGGTCTCCACAGAGTGGATCAGTGAAAGCAGTGGTGTACGTTGTTCTACAGAAACCAGATTCTAGCACTTTAGTAGAGTTGGATCAGCAATGACTTCTGATTGGTTACCTTGGCCTATGTCACCTTTTTCTCACTAAGATAGATTGGCAACATCTCCAGTGATATGGACTATTTAGGCCTCTTTCACACGAGAAGCCTGCTGGGATCCGCCTGTCTGTTTTTCAGGCAGATCCACGTGGGGCACCCATACACCTCTATGGGCAGGCGGATGTCAGTGGAGATGTGTCAGCTGACACCCATCTGCCATCCGATCTGTTAAAACGGATGTATGGGCGATACATTCACCTTCCTCCAGTGGATCGGAATGGGATTGGATGAAAACGGACAGGCGGATCCATTTTCATCCAATCTTCCCCACAGAACAGCAGGGGTCTGACAGGCCGTCCCTGCACAGGGACGGACCTGTCATCCGCCGGTTCAGCGGAGACGAACAGAGCGATCTCTTACTGAGCTGGTGGACGCCGCTGAGCTGATCTGCCCCGTGTGAAAGGGGCCTTAGTATGTGCAAATAACATTTACTATGTCTCAAAGTATGAAAAACAAAGACAGACTAAACACAGCCGTTTAATAGGTTATCATCTGAGCATGTACTTCAATGTTTATTGAGTAGACAAAAGTAAGCTAAAAATACTTACTTGATGAGTCCATCTTCCATGTAAATGTCAGCGTAGAAAGACTGGTCATCATTTACTATCCGACCTCCTTTGATCAAAAGACGGTCACTCTGCAATGCAAAAGAGAATGTTGGTTAACAAAAGAAGTCTATGATATGTTATAAAAGTAATCTATACTTGGAATGCTGAAACAAGATCAACACAATCAGATTACCCAGTCTACTACATAGCAAGCAAAGAAAGGAAAAGAGAGTATGGCCGCCCTAGTGTAATACTGTTTATTGAAACAAATATTAAAAACTAAATGAAGGCATATAGTACTCATGTTCTCCTCTCCATAATGGCCACTATAAGGGGTGTCAAGTTGACGGGGCACATCCAACCTCCCCAATGCCAGCTCACAAGCTGCCCGACCTAACCTCCAGCGTGAACTGCGGACCACACATGCGCTCGCACCAGCCAGTGTCATGCTGCGGTGATCAACCAATGAAGACAGGAGAGAGCAGTACGACAGCCTGCGAGGTTGCTACAACGCGTTTTGGAGGCGTGGCCTCCTTTATCAAGTCATGCCCATACCTCACATGTACAGCTATATACTACATAGCAAGGAAAGTTACTAAATTGCAAGGTGAGGTAAAGAGAAAGATCCAGAAAACTGCACTCCAAAAAATGCTTCTTTATTGTAAGTATAGGTCCATACAGTGCAAAAATAGAGTTGCTTTATTTTTGCACTTTATGGACCTATACTTACAATAAAGAAGCATTTTTTGTAGTGCGGTTTTCTGGATCTCTCTCTTTACCTGGACACGGTTTGCACGCTGAACCTGCACCCACGGGATCACGGGTATTTTGCTCGGAATCTTCCCTCTGTAGTAGGTACTACACATTTCCTAAATTGCAAGGTGAGTTAATACATTATAAGCAGAATAAATATAGTGAATATGGCTTAGGGTCCTTTCACATTACCATGTCCGTTTTGACGGACTCCGCTGTGGGCAATCCGTTGATCCCCGCTGAGCCGGCTAATGACAGGAATCCATGGCTTTCTGAAATGAATCACACACCCCTTCCCCCTATATGTCCCTCAAATAAGCAGTTTCTATGCATTACATAGTAAGGGTTTAAAACTACAATGCCCCCTCTCTTTTTGGTGCCAAATCTGTTCAGTTGGTAGGAACAGGGGTTGTAGACATCCTAAATGTCACTGGATCTCTGCTCTGAGGGGCCACCTAAATAGATCTCCACATGTAAGATTTACTTGTCAGATCTTGTCACTCTCGTGCAGTGAAGCTACAAACTCTGTCATGCAGATGCAGCATAAAAAGATAAACCTGTCATTGGAATAATATGAAGAGTGCCATACTTCTGTCTGGATCCTCTGGTGTTAAAATTCTCAGTCACTGATCCAGAAAAGGTATGCAGCTAGGGAATTCAAAATGGAGTCAGGACTCCTGATCTGGCAACGTATTTTGGGGCTTCGTACCCTTTCTCAAGACCGGTGGGGCCCCAAAATATGTTGCCTTGCTTGGCCAATACTTCCATAGCCTTAGGGCTCGTTTACACTTGCTTTGGCTTCAACTCACATTAAAGCCCCTACTGCTCCAACAAGCTTCGGTGTTGCTTCGATGCGGCTCTTTTGAAGCCTTGTTGAAGCTTGGCCGATGCCCTGTGTGTTTGTTGATATCTCACACCTGCAATTTCTCCAAAACAAAGCGAAGCTAAAGCTGAATTACAGCCTCTGAAAAGCCGCAGGTGCTTCAAGCGAGCTTCAAACAAGCTTTGTCATAGACTTCTATGGAGGCGTTGAAGAATGGCTAAAGCTACATGGGGTATAATTTTTGACGCAAAGCTGAAGCAAAGCAAAGCCAATGCAAGGTGTAAACAAGACTGTAAGCTAATCATTTTATTTAGTGACCAGGAGCTTTGACTGGCGTTAAGAGAGCTTTAACAAAGCGAGTCCGAAGCCTTGTTTTGAAGCAAGTGTAAACGAGCCCTTACTGACAAGGAGATTAAAGCCCCGCTGGCTGTTTACAGCTATCAAGTGGGCCTGCTAGTTGCTGGTTACACCTTTGTTCACCGTTGCAGATGATATTTACACCACTGGCTGCTATCCCAATTTTCCCGATACGAGCGATTCATTATTAACTATGACGTAGGTGATTTTATGCTATGATGTCCAATAAAACTACTTTTACTACACTGGATCATTGTCCTTCTTTGTTTCTTGTAAAGCCTGCTAGAAGCTTGTTTAAAGCGACAGCAAACACTCTCATTAGGATCTGTGTTTAACATTCCTAGGATACAGCTGAATGGTATTTAAAAACTTTAAAGAAAGGCAGGAAGCTTGCCAAAAGCTTTGTTAAAGCTCCTTGGCTGAAGGCTGTGAGTACCTAAGAGACCTAAAAGTAGTGACAGCCAGCCAGCTAGTATTTTCATAAGATAGGCACCTACTACATATTTCAATCCCTGATAGGTTTTCTTCCAGATTTACCATTTTGGACATCTAATTATGCATTCAGATTTACATAATTGCATATTACTACATCTAAACAAACTAGTTTCCTGCCAATACTGGAAGTTATGAAGAGCATTAAAAGACCTCATGCACACTGAACGTTCCTAGAGGCATCTGGCATTTAAACTCTAAACTCCCCTACATATAAGGCTCCATGCACACTGTATCTGCTAAACGACCGTTTTTTTTAACAGCCCAAAAACGCCACTTTATGTTATCCTATGTGTCCATGCACACATGGACATTAATTGTCGTTTATCAGCAGTGGCGTTTTTGGGCTGTTATCTGAACGCCCTGAATTGGCGTTCAAAAGTTGTTCTCCTGACCAAAAAAACGCCGGACGCCGATAAACGCTGCTAAACGCCGGCTTATCGGCGCTGGCATTTTTTGCAGTCAATGGAAGCCAATGAAGAAAAAAAAAAACGCCGGTAAACGCTGCTTACAAAACACTGCAAAAGAACGTTTTGTAAGCAGCGTCTCCTGCCTGACGCTGAAAAAGCCCAGATAGCGTCCAGTGTGCATGGAGCCTTAGCCTATCTGTCCATGCACACATAGGCTTTTAGCAGTGTCTAGTGGCAGGAACTTTTAGGGCTCTTTCAGCGTCGGGCAGGAGACGCTGCTTACAAAACGTTCTTTTGCAGTGTTTTGTAAGCAGCGTTTACCGGCGTTTTTCGGCCTCTGCGTTTTTTGGCGTTTTTCTTCATTGGCTTCCACTGACTGCAAAAAACGCCAGACGCCGACAAACTGGCGTTTGTCAGCGTCCGGCGTTTTTTTGGTCAGGAGAACGACTTTTGAACGCCAATTCAGGGCGTTCAGATAACAGCCCAAAAACGCTACTGCTGATAAACGACAATTAATGTCCATGTGTGCATGGACACATAGGATAACATAAAGTGGTGTTTTTGGGCTGTTAAAAAAAACGCCCAAAAGACCAAAAACGTCCGTTTATCAGATACAGTGTGCATGGAGCCTATTAGAGTCAGGAAAAGCAACCCACTGCCAATGCATCCAGGAGCAGCAGAGTTTGGGCAGAACAAATGCTTGATGCTACCAAAAGCACCTTAATGTCCACATTGATGTACTATAGTTTACCCACACCACCAGTGTGGGTAAAAAGCGATCCCAGTATGTTTGACAGGTGGTGAGGAGGCGATATGTATAAAAACCCATGCATGCCATGCAATGCACACAATTGTGACACATTAGTACGGCAATTAGAGGTTTAAATCAGGTTTGAGGAGGTGACACGGTGCCCGGTGATCTTTGACTTCTCCCATGTTGTTCAGGAAGATCTCCACCTCTTTAAGGTTGCCTACCCCTGCGCTAGGTGCATTTAGCACTTGAGCTTTAATTAATTTGAATGGGCAAAATAAATTATTTATTCTGGCCAATGAAATGAATTAACGCCCAAGAGCTTGATGGCAGTAAAAGCTCCTAAGACCCCTTTCACACTGAGGTGCTTTACAGGCACTATTTAGCTAAAAATAGTGCCTGAAAAGCGCTTCAAAAATCTCCCCAATCCACCCCAATGTGAAAGCCCCGAGTGCTTTCACACTGGGGTGGTGCAGAAAAGATAAATTTTTTGCTATCCACTGAAAGGAGCCAGGAGAAGCAAGATAACAAGAAGTAAGGAAAGTGAGTGAAGGCCCGCTATAAAGGACCACAAAGATCAGCACAACAGATCTGCTGCTTGGAAGAACTAGGACAATTCAGGATGATTAACGGAGTGTATTTCTAGGATAATTAGGAGTAAGCATGCTAAATTAGTAAACACAAGTCTAATTTCCTCTGCAGAGCCCCTGCCGTGCAAAATCTTAACATTTACCATTCTTCTGCTGCTTTAATGTTTATTTTCCTCTGCTAATTTTGTTTAGTGGTCTCCAGATCCCCTTGAGCAACAAAGAACTTCAAATACACAGTATTCTATTTCAGCAAAGGAACCCTGATGCACTAGTACAAACATACGTGTAACTTTAGAATTTTATTTTCAAATACAAAAAATAAACACAAGATTTATCCCCTAAAAACATACAATATATATTGTGATATCTGCCAAAATAAAGTTAATTGTACAGTGAATTATGCATGCCGTCATCCAAGGATTTGAATCCATGAGGGTACATTGAAATCCGACTAACCGATCTGATCCTAAATACACATCATCCGATAAATCTCTGTACCGTCAAATTAGTTTGGTCTTTGTAAGATTTGATCACACACATGTATGGTCAGATCACGAAGATGACATGCTTGAGTCAAACTGAAAAATTGAATCCTATTTTACACTCTATAAAAAGTGGTTTTGGGCCATTTAAAATGGAATGAAACCATCCTATACTTTGCAGCCAAAGACAGTACCATCTCTAGATCTGCAACTGCCATCGGGGCTGCTGATAAGGCAGTACAGCCAACCCTCCTGTACTGGGCATCAGTTCAAAAGGGGGGCCCGGGCACCTATAGTGCAGGAGGGCGGCTGTACTGTCTTATTGCAGACACTGACTTCTGCCTCCCCCTGCAGCGCTACCAGCTTCTCCTCCTCTCCCTCCATCCGGCTGCACTGCAGGGGGATTCGTTCTTGTTCATGCGCCCATTCCATCTGCTGTCTGGGCCCCCCCTTGTGTGCCCCTTTCCCTTGCAGCACTGCCGGCTTCCCTTCTCTCCAGCTGCTGCAAGCACACAGGGGGATGTTTCTGGATGGAGAGTTGGGGAGGGGGCCGGGAAATATGTCATTTACTGACCCCTCCCTTTCCTGAATGAACACAGTGAGCGATTGGTACCAATTACTCCTGTGTCCATTCAGCACCGAAGCAGCAAACTGTCTTTACTATGCTTCAGTGTGTGAATAAGCATGAAGGCTCAGAGTGCTTCCTATTCATTCATCTATGCAGCTGAGGCTGCAGAGAAAGGGACTGATAAATCCATGTCCTCAGTCACTTTTGGCCGTATCCGGTAGGCTGCATGGGGCCCGGTGATTATTAACAGCAGAGCTGGCTGCCATGGCACGGCACCTGTGATTTGCTAAGACACCAGCCATTAGAGGGCTGAAAAGTTTGTCTGAGAGTTGACACAAGCACACCGGAAATGGTGACCGTTATCTGTAGAGGCATGTCTTGAATGACGTAACCGTCGGAGAAATCAATATTGGGAAGTTTGATTAAAGCAGAATTAAATAAAAAAATGTGAACAGGCAAATCCTTATTGCAGAAAATACACTTACCTGCCTGTTCGCAATCCTCCCTAGTATATTAATGAAGCTGCAAATGTGCAGCTTCTAGCACAATGCCAGTTTGCCGGGATGAATGACTCTTGACTTCATCCCACAGTGGTCAATCAAAGAGGCCGAAGACCAGCAACCGGAAGCTGGGGAAAAGATGCCAGCGACGGCGAGGGGGCTCACGTGCATCAGACCTATAGAGCACAGGTAAGTATTTGTGCCTTTAGTTCCACTTGAAGGCCTCATGCACACCGGCAGTAAAATCCTGGCATTTTTGAGTGCCTGGAAAACCGAGATGCAGCATCCTGCCCACTGTTAAAATGAATGAAAGGCTGAAATATGCTAATATCGTATGCATTCAAAGACGTATGCCCCAAACATAGGGATTACAGGCGTATGTTCCTGGGCGCACATGGCCCTAAATGTGAGTATTGCTCTGTACATTATCCAGTGGTGTCCTGCCGCTGCACATTTCAGCTTTCCAGGAAGACCCGATCGGAACCTCCATTCTTCTCTATGGAGCAGCAGGTGTAAACAGACAGTCCGCCCCGTGTGAAAGGGGCCTTAGTCTATGGACTGAATGCTGCACCTGTGCCTCCCGGGTACCCAAAAATGCCTTGGATTTGATGCTGAAGGTCTATATAGCCCATGTGCATGTGTCTCAGAGTTTAACATTTCGGGAGCTTTATTTTCCAAAATAGTCAAATCAATGGGTTTAGCTCTGCTTCAAAGTGGAGTTCCATCCAAAAGTGGAACTTCCGCTTTAAAGGAAGGTGACCCCTGACATGCCACAATTGGCATGCCATTTTTTTTTTGGGGGGGGGGGGCTGGAGACCATGTTTTCACAGGGTCCCAGGTCCACTTCCTCCCGTAGAGCTGCAGCTCCCGAAGGAAGTTCACCTTCTTCCCCCTCCCTCTCGACGAACTTCTGGGACATGTCACAAAAGCACAGAGCGACTAGCGCATGCGCAGTGCGCACCTGGCTTTGAAGCCAAAGCTGGTGGCCCATTCTTATGATGCTGGCGCTGCCGAGGGGAGGGGGAGAAGAGTGAGCCCTCAGGTGACCACATCGCTGGATCGACAGGTGAGTGTCCGATTGTTAAAAGTCAGCAGCTACACTTTTTGTAGCTGCTGACTTTTAACTGGGTGGAACCTAGCTTTAGCCATTATTTGACTCATTTATACATTTATATGACCAATGATTATTGTTTTCTCTTTTCAGCTACAAGACTAGTGATTGTTTATTACTTCCTTCACATAGCACCAATCACCTGTTGTGCCTATGAAGTATCTGGAAACAGGTCAAATCACCTCTTGATAACCGTTTTCATGGCACAACTGACTGAAGCCCTCTACTTTTTAATGTTCAGTGATTGGATGAAAAAAACGTCAGTAGCTTATCAGGGATGTTTTCAGCTTTTACCAGCGTTATATTACCGCTGTTTTTTCACGTTTTTTCCCATTTTTAAACGGCCAGCATTTTTTTTTCTTCAATTGGTCTAAAACGTCCAAAAGCGTTGGGGATTGACGTTTTTGAGCGTTTTTAAGTGTTTGATCGTTTTTACAGCTGAAAACAGTCCAAAAAAACCCTCGGCTCTTGGGTTTTTTTTACAACACAAAAAACGCCACTGCTTAAAACAGCTGATAACAGCCTATGTGTGCATGAACACATAGGATAACATGATGGAGGGTTCATTGACAGTAGAAAAAAATGTCTGCAGCTGAAAGCAGCTGCTGTAAAAAAAGTAAAAAAAACGTCCTGTGTGCATGAGGCCTTAATGTTCAGTGATTGGATGATCCTGCTTTTTAATGTTCAGTGATTGGATGATCCTGCTTTTTAATGTTCAGTGATTGGATGATCCAGCTGTTGTATTTGTCCATGAGCCGACATGCACTCATAAAACAATATGGAGTGCAGCCTTACCATGGAAACAGTTATCAGGAGAAAGTTGGCATCTGCTTTAAGAGTCAAGCAAGACAAATCAGCAGTAGTCAAGTAGTAAAAAAAGTTACTCTTTTTAAAAGCTTATGCAAGCATATGTAATCTTGCAACCAAACCACTATAGAGGTTTCATGTTTTCCAGAATACAGCCTTACTTGCTATAATGTATCTCTCACTCACCTACATCAAATCAGTATTGCTGCATGTGAGAGTCATAGCTTTATAAAGATGTGTTGAAAGATAAAGAAAACACATTCATTAATGGCTGATTATAAATATATACTGTGGTTTACAGTGTGTAATTCATTTTATACTTCCATATAATTTAATTTGTTTAATGGACATGCATTACAAAAGCGATCATTTTGCACTTTTAGATTGTTTGAAAATAACAGGGTGGAAGCTGGAAATATATTTAAGTGGCTTAGCTATGGAGAATTTAATTACCTTAAAATTAAAAGTACAGTCTAGACAAATTTGAAATGTTGGAGAGAAATATTTTGTTTTCTTTTAAGGCTCCATGCACACTGTATGTGATAAACGACCGTTTTTGGTCATTTTGGTGTTTTTTTAACAGCCCATAAACACCACTGTTATCCTATGTGTCCATGCACACATGGACGTTAATTGTCGTTTATCAGCAGTGGTGTTTTTGGGCTGTTATCTGAACGCCATGAATTGGCGTTCAAAAGTCGTTCTTTTGACCACAAAAAACGCTGGACGCCGCTAAATGCCGCTAAACGCTCATAAACGCCAGTAAACGGCTGTTTATCGGCGTCCGGCGTTTTTTGCAGTCAATGGAAGCTAATGAAGAAAAAAAAGAATGCCCAAAAAGGCTGACGCCGATAAACGCCGGTAAAGGTTGCTTACAAAACACTGCAAAAGAACGTTTTGAAAGCAGCGTCTCCTGCCCGATGCCGAGAGAGCCCAGATAGTGTCCAGTGTGCATGGAGCCTAAAGCAGAAGTAAAAAAAAAAACCAAAACTTAAAAACTTACTGACTTTATTGTAGAAGAAACATGCAATGGCTCTTGTCCAATAAACTAATTTTACCTGGCAGTTGGCAGTCCATGGTAGAATGTATTATATTGCTGGCACAGTGCCAGCGTGCATGGATGAATGACTCCCACTCATGAGCAGCAGTGACACCATTCTTCACTGGCCAATCAAGATGCCCAAAGACTGTCACCCTGAAGAAGCCACGGAGAAGATGATGGTGCCGATGAGGGACCTCACGGGCATCAGACTGTTCAGACAGAGGTCAGTATTCCTCCCTATAGTTCTGCTTTAAAAGAATACATAAGTTGTTCTGTGATTGGAGAAGGCGGCATGAAAGTCACCATCTACCCTTGTCCAATCACAGAGCACCTAATACAGTTTGAAAAGAATCCAATTTTAAGAATGGAGAAGCTGCAGTGATCACTGTGCTCCATCCCCAACGGTCAGTTTCAGTGGAGGAAATCCAATGCTGCATCACTGTCAGGGGGTGCATGAATCTAACAGTTTCCAGGAACGAAGCAGCGGCCATAAGTGGGACACACATCACTAGAGATAAGATATTGGTACCTAGCTAATGCTCCAATATTGTTTTTGCCTGAAGTTCAGCTTTAAAGTCTAAGTGCCCATTCACACAGGGGCGACTTGCGATCCGACTTGAGTTGCCTCAAGTCGCCCCAAGTCGCTTGACATTTGAAATCCCATTGAAATGAATGGGAGCCGTCTAAGATGCATACAGCGAGCACATCAGTACCTGCTGATTTCAGACATTACTGTATTGCACCAGTCTACCCCACTCCCAACTGTCCATAATCTGGTGATCCTGCAACATATCTGAGGGTGATGCTAGAACACACATTTCAGGCTCCCTGATGCTTTCAAAAATACTGAAAGCTTGATGTATAAAATGCCAAATGTTTCTTAAAGCCACCCGTCAGGTCCAGCTTGGATCCAATGTAAGTATGTATGTGTCATACCTGGAAGTTCCAGTGGAAGCTGAAAATTCCGTAGAAGGCACTAGCATCTGGGTTCCATGCCAAAGCATCATCTGATTGAACGAGGTTGAGATTGTGATGTCACCACCCATTCTCTCCACCTCATACAACCAAGGGATGCTTGGCGTTCTTTCAGAGATTGCAAAGTGTCCTCTAAATGGCGCCCGTGCCAATGGAGCGACCTCCTGTGTGCACAATGTGGCAGGACAGACCCTCATCATGGGACCAGGAAGCTAGCAGCTATCACAGTGATAACAGTGTCTACTACAGTGATTTCCAGCTTCCATGGGGCTCTTTAACATACGATTTAAACTGAACCAATGTAACTATGCAGGATTATGCATACCTTTAATTCAGCTTTCAGGAAGCACAGTCCCACTGCTTTTCTATGAAGCAATGTGTACTTTATCTGCAGGGAATAATGCAGAATTCAGATTCAGCTAAACTGAGTTTTTTTTCTGTCCCTATTATATGGATTTTATTAGTATTTGAGTTGTATTGAAACATATGAAAATTCTTTTTTTTGATGTATACTGACATCTAATGGTGGTTTTAGGGCCACTTTAACTTGTTGACTTATGTGATGTTGCATCTCCCTTTGTCCTTCCCTCCTGTTTAAGGCTAGTTAGTCCAATCCTAACTAGACCCCCACTGTTTCTTCCATGTTCCCTCAGAAAGTGTTAGACAAGGCTTAGGAAAGTCATTGGGTGGATTCACTAAAGGCAAACAGACCGTGCACTTTGAAAGTGCAGTTGCACTCATTTTCCCAGAGCTAACATAAGGTGATGAAGCTCTGCTGATTTCCATCATCCAATCATCTACAAGCAAAAATGTTGTTGTTTGTTTTCTATGCACCTGATTGGGTATTTTTTACAAAGTGAAGCTTCACCATATTCACCAAGCTCAGGGGAAAATAAGTGCAACTGCACTTGCAAAGTGCACAGTCTATTTGCCTTTAGTAAATAAACTCCTATGCCCTCTTATACTTCAAATGACTGGAAAACATTCTTTGTACTGAAATTAGCTGAAGTAAAATCACATTGGATTGAACCTATGGGGGGATTTACTAAAACTTGAGCACTCTTAATCCGGTGCAGCTGTGCACTGTAGCCAATCAGCTTCTAACTTCAGCTTGTTCAGTCAAGCTTTGACAATAAAACCTGGAAGCTGATTGGTTTCTATACAAAGCTGCTCCAGATTTTGCACACTCTAGTTTTAGTGAACCAACCCCTATATGTCTTATTGAAGAGTTAAGCTGCCTGTGGATGGTGCCAAGTCAGCAAGTGATCATAATGTCTGGCCAAAATAGGTCTAAAGTCAATGCTCACAGTGGCATTTGAAATATAAAAAAGTAAAACTTTGTGATTTTGGCACATTTGCTGTGTTTACTGGATAGGGTTAGCAGATCACTCAATGCTTTCACTTGTTGCCTGAAAGTGCTTTTTAAATGTGGTTTGTAACACATCTAAAGGCCATTGCATATCTCTAAACTGGGAATTTTAGAGTTTTTAGTCAAATGTGGTTTATATGGCAAGTTTGGAGGAGTGAAATACAGATACAAGGACCCGTTACCGTACGCTCAGTTATAAGAAAGTCTGTGTCATTACTACATTAGCTGTTGTGGCCAATCATCACTGAGGATGTGAAAAGCACATCTGGTATAAATTGTACATACTTCAATCTGTTTCTGAATTCGTTTTGTGTTCCCTGAACAAATTAGAGATTGTGGAGTGGACAGAGGGAGAACGTCTACTCATCTGCCTTATGACTCAGAGCTGAGGGAGAGAGAGACCAGATGTTTCCAAGAACATCACATCATCCTCCATGAAATAAGAAATGCATGCTGTCTGATGCACAAGTTCTCTATCTCCAGCAGCAGTTGCCACGCATTATACAATTACATAAATCAATGCTTGGATTTCAAAACTATAAATAGAACCCTATTGATAATGCTGCTAAAATTGTAGACTATGGAGAATGAATGGTTTTACTTGAATAACGTAAAATGTATTTAAACCCTAAAAGAAGCCGCATAGTCGTTTAGCCTTCTACTAACTGTGTGCACAGTCCTGTCTGCAGTTTCCCTTCCTATTTGCTTTTATGTGACTTGATGATCCTGTAAGTAAAAGTCTGGATTCCACAACTGGTCCTAGGGTGACAATGCTTCAGGAGTCGCTCTCTAAACAGAAGCCGTGAGGCATGCCTACAGAGCAGTGATTGTCCCCCAAGATTGAGGTTCTAGGACTGTCTAAGGAAGCATGGAGCATGTAGTCCTTTGCACACTGGCTGTCAAAGCTTTGGGACTTGCATTGGTGACCATGCTTCTCATGCACAAAGAGCTCAGGTCCATCAGAGAAGTGCAGTCCATACAGGTAAACATAGGAAAAATGTTTTATTTTTATTTTTTCTTTAAGGTATATTATGCTAATAATATCCCTTTGCAGGCATTTGTTGATTACCAAGAATGCACTTATAATTTAGGGGCCTATTTAAATTTTGTGGAGTGTTGCATGAAGGTAGCCTGTTGAAATAAATGAGTTGCCAACATACCCGATATGTCGAAAATAATTTGTGACCCTTTTTTAGGTTCGTTGCTTTAATGCAGTGGTCTCCAAACTGCGACATGGGGCAGGATGTGGCCCTTTGCTTGCCTTTATCCCTTGGAGCACTGTTCCTCCCACTGACACAAGGCACTATTCCTCCCACTGACACCAATGATGGGGTACTATTCCTCCCACTGACACCAATGATGGGGTACTATTCCTCCCACTCACACCAATGATGGAGCACTATTCCTCCCACTGACACCAATGATGGGGAACCATTCCTCCAACTGACACCAATGATGGGGAACTTTTCCTCCCACTAACACCAATGATGGGACACTATCCTTTCCATTGACACCAATGATGGGGAACCATTCCTCCCACTGACGCCAATGATAGGGCACTATTCCTCCCACTGACGCCAATGATGGGGCACTTTCCCTCCCACTAACACCAGTGATAGGGCACTATTCTTTCCACTGACTCCAGCAATGGGGCACTATTCCTCCTACTGACACTAATGATGGGGCACTATTCCTCCCACTGTCACCAATGATGGGGTATTTTCCTCCCACTGACACCAATGAAGGGGCATTTTTCCTCCCACTGACACCAGTGATGGGGCACTATTCCTCCCACTGACACCAGTGATGGGGCACTATTCCTCCCACTGACACCAGTGATGGGGCACTATTCCTCCCACTGACACCAGTGATGGGGCACTATTCCTCCCATGGACACCAAAGATGGGGCACTATTCTTTCCACTAACACCAGTAATGGTCACTTTTCCTCCCACTAACACCAATAATGGGGCACTATTCTTTCCACTGACACCAGTGATGGGGCACTATTCTTTCCACTGACACCAATGATAGGGCACTATTTTTACCATGGACACCAATGATGGGTCACTATTCTTTCCACTGATACTATTGATGGGGCACTTTTCTTTCCACTGATACCAATGATGGGGCACTACTTCTCCAATTGACACCAATGAGGGGGCACTATTCCTTCCCATGATACCAACAATGGGGAAATAACCCCCCCCCCACTAATACCAATGATAGGGCATTGGTTGTTCCCATAGACGCCAGGGCATTTTATACTCACACTGGCCACAGTCCGACCCCCTTAAAGTCTGAAGGACAAAATACTGGCCCTTTGTTTAGAAAATTTTGGGACCCCTGCCTTGGTATATGTGATACAATTCATAATGAATTGCACCACAATGCGTGTTGGTGCATTGCGGTAATGTGCACGTAATCGCAACATGGTTTATTTGGACCCTCTAACATAAGTTCTTATTTTCTAAAAATTGGACATGACCCTTATTTTTTGGTCTGTTGCCAGCAGTCTCCAAACTGTCATCCGCGGGCTGGACTTTGCATGCCTTTATCCAGCCCTTAAAGCACTTCTCATTGATATGGAGCACTATTCCTCCCACTGACACTGATGATGGGGCCCTATTCCTCCTCCTACTGACCATCAAGCCTGTGGCATTGTTTACTCCCACGCTGGGACATTTTCTACTCCCAAAGATCAGCCTGGCCCCCTGAAGTCTAAAGGACAGTAAACTGACCCTTTGTTTAGAAATTCTGAAAACCCCTGCCTTAGTGCATGGGATGCAATTCAAAATGAAAAGCACCACAATGCAAGGTTTGTGTGTTGCTGCATGTCAAAATAACGTGAACGTACCCGCTACACGGAAGTGTAAATGGGCCCTTCAACATGAATTCTTTTTTTACCATTTAATGTAAGAAGTGTCAATCCTCTATCAGAAAAAAAAAAATCATTCTAAAAAATAGGAAAAAATATCATTTAGATTTTATGAATGCATTGGCCTGTAGATCCTGTTAAAAAATGTGCATCATAGAAGAATTTGAAACCAATTTCAGGTCATGTATGTAGACGAGGCTTCACCAAATATGGGCAAAGTACTGCCTTATTAGGGGTGTGGTCGTCTTAGCCCTGAATTTTAAAAAGGAAGTTGGAAAATTTACTCTGGCAATTTAACATATTTCATTTTGGCATATTCAGATTTTTATGCCTGATAATGTTAGTTACAGATGTATAATAAAAAATATGTGCCGCAGCCTTATTAGTGGTAACAAGTTCATTTACAGGAAACTTTGCAGAAGAAATGTAAAGAATTACCATGTAGTGCCAGTAGGTCTACCTATAAACTGGAGTGGGCACGATGACCTAGTCTGACACCCATTTAACTGCATTCCTGTGCTTTGTACAAGACGCCTCAAAGTCTTTCTGTAGCCTTTTATACTCTTTGATCATTTCATATCTCCCCTCCTACTCCCACACCATGCCATGGAAAGGATCATTTTAGTACACGTGTGCCTTGATATCCATCATGAGTACAGAGTCCAGAGATGGTTCTCTGATAGAAACTTAGAAGAGTGACTGTAGAAAAAGGCCGATGGTCCATCGAGTCTGACCCTTTTTTGATTTTTTCCTTTCTTTTTCTCCTTTTAACCTTTTTTAGATTTACATTTGTCCCAAGCATGTTTCAATTATTAGGTCTGTAAATAAGACTGCATGCTGCTTCCTCTTCCTATAAACAAAAACGTCTTTCATTTTTTTTTTTCCATGTTATGAGACTGCACAGAACAAACCACGCTGCAAATGATTTGGGATATTTCTTCATTTTCAACTGTACGAGAAAGGAAATAACCCCTTGACTTAGATTTTTATTCAATCCGCATAAAATATTTCAGTCTTGGGTGGGAAGACTCGTCCACTGGTCTCTTGAATCTCTCATTGACATCCAGTGGTGTTGTAGTTCATGTGCTCCTCGATTGCCTTCTCCTCTTCTCCAGTATGAGCAAAAATTGTCTCACTCCTATTGCTGCAAGTTCAGCAATTAAATTTTATTTAAAAATCCTACAGGGTCAATGGATAAACTTGTAAAAACTAAAGCAGGTTGACAGATGAGATAGGGACCTCGACTTAAGATTCTCTCAGGGATAAGAATATAGTGTGGTTTAACCTAGCAGCATCTCAGTTTTGGGTTGCTTGACCAACCAAAGACAGCAACATTGTTCTCCAAAGAGCCCCTAATAAACCCACTAGAGTTTTCTTGGCATTGCTAAAAAACTTACCTGTATCTACAACTTCCAACTCTTCACTGTCTGACTTGCCTTGCAGCACATATCCTTTGCATCCCGAGCATCCTGGGTAGGTCCTACCAAGTGTGCATATGTCACAGTCCTATTTATTTCTTTGGATGTTCCATACGATGGGAAGGGCCGCACAGTCAAGAACATGGAGTGGGGCTAAAAGTAAAGCTGGTTATACACTGCTAGATTTTCATTTCAATGAAGTAGCCAAATTTCATTTGCTTTTAACATTTAATTTTGGAATTAATGTAATTTCCCAAAGCAAAACCCCATATACTGTTCGACATTTGTTCAAGAAAACGTTTCCATCTTGCTCCCTCAAATTTTCCCATCACTGAGGTCATCACCGAGGTCAAAAATGGACATTGATTTGGTCCATGTTTCCAGCAGAAACAACAAGGCAGAACTATGTGTATAAAACTGACTGAAGGAAGAATCCTTAGCGTGTCCATTAATATTTCGTCCTTCCATTAGAAAGGGAGAATCTGATATCTTCAGTAACCTTTGTGCATGAGTCTCTGTACTAATTTGTACTCTATACTCTAACCAATAATGATGACAGCTTAGCATCTTTGTGAACTAAGCCAGGAAGATAACTCCTGTTACCAATGATCAATTTGCTAGACTGCCAATGTAATGTAGTGCCATCACACTGCCATCATATTGAAAAAACAAGTTCCAAAGCTTAAAGGCAACTACTTCTATCCCAAGGAAACATAAAGGCTGCCATAAACTACCCTCCTCTTTTCAAGTATGCCAGGAGCCTGGGCATTATGTTGATCTACTGTTTTATTACTTTCCACATTCGGAAAATTACACCCATACACAAGCACTTGTAAACACAAGTACCGGGGTTTATAGATATATACCAGTGCACAGCATATTCTATCAATACAGTCCTATGGGCAGAACTGTGCACCAGCTAGGGCTGTACGTCCATACGGGTTGATGCGTTCTTTTCTTTATGTAACTTTATTAAAAAGCCACAAAATTACATTTCATCTTTTTACACTACAGCGTGTTGAAAAGAAATGTAGTGCAGCACAACATACTGCCTTACATAAAAATGTAGCATGTCCTACTTAAGGTAAACAAGTTGTTGCTTTCTTTTTTGCAATTTTATTAAAAAGTCGCAAAATGACTGCAGCATGTTGCATTGAAATGTAGTGTGACGCAACACGCTGCCCTACATAAAAATGCAGATTGTTCTTTTTTCAGTGTGTAGGACTATAATGTGAACTGAACTATCAGAATTTAAGGCAAATTGGCCTGTCTACAGTATGCATTGGGATTGCGTTGGGCAAGGTTGCCTAGTGTAGCCCAACAAATATTGTGTATCCCTCTATAGTGAGTACTTGTCTCTATTGAGAGTAGAGCTGCGCGATTAATCATTAAAAGATTGCGATCTCGATTCAACACCCCTCACAATCTACACCCGACATTTCCTTGATTCTGTGTAAACAGTACAGGGCGACTGGTCAGGCGACTTAAGTCGCCTGACAAGTCACGTTCAATGCATTGCAATGGAACCATTCTAATAGGAGAGACTCAAGTCGCTCCGACTTAGAAAAAAGTTTCTGTACTACTTTGGGGGTGACTTCAGGCGACTTGCATTGACTTCTATTACAGAAGTCACTTGTAAGCCGCGCTGAAGTCGCGGTGTGCGGGGTCACGCTGAGTCACCCCTGAAGTCGGATCGCCCCTGTGTGAACCAGAGCTGTAAAAAAAAATCCGCAGAATGTTCAACATTCCTCAGCTCTGGGAGATAGAAATAACAAGAGATACATTGTAACATTTTGTCCTTTTAGAATAGATCAAAGGGAACTTCGGTCTGAAGTCAGTTTAACCACTTAAAGACCAAATCTTTTTCTGACATTTGTTGCTTACAAGTTAATAATAGTATTTTCTGTTAGAAAATTACTTAGAATCCCCAAACATTATGTATATATTTTTAGCAGAGACCCTAGAAAATAAAATGGTGGTTGTTGCAATATTTTATGTCACACGGTATTTGCACAGCAGTCTTTCAAATGCAATTTTTTTAAAGAAAAAATACACTAAAATGTATTTAAAAAAAAAACTAAACAGTAAAGTTAGCCCAATTTTTTTGTATAATGTGAAACATGATGTTACGCCGCGAGAATCGTGAGAGAATCATGATTTTTACGCTAAGCAAAAATATTGTGATTCTCATTTTAACCAGAATCTAATTCAGAGCATTAAGTGTTATTTCTGTCTGCTGCACCGTTCCTCTGCTATCAGCATGTATCACTTCTGACAAGTTTTCCTGACACCAAGAGAAAAAAGGTGACAGGGGAGGGACTTCCAGCAGAATGACAGCCTCAGCTCTGTTCCTGTGTGCTGTGGGAAGGGGTGTGTCCCTTCCCTCTAATGAGCTGTCACAGTTCGCCTCACTGAACTCTGCAGAGTATGACTTCAGCTCTCCATCCCCTTTTTTTTCTGAACTCTCAGACAAGCTTTATAATTCAGCACTTTGCATGGATTTAGAGAAGAGGGGCTGCAGATAGACAGGTACAACTTATGTAAGAGGATTTGTTTCATTTCTGTGTATGGTTTACAACCACTTTATTGACTTTATTGACCTACAGCAAGTATGCAGATAGGGGGTCTGACTTACTCTGACCCAAGTAACCTCCTTCTTGTTTCGGGTTAGTGACAAAGTATTTTTGTTACAGGGTTCCTTTATCTGTCCTCAGAGTTTGCCATTTCTGGTAGCACGGACCAAGACAGGCTTCCCCAATATTGTACCTATGCAGTCATTTTCCTTACACATTAGTGACATTTATTACAAACAAAACATTTGATGATGTTCTGGCATCCACAAGCTGCCACTTACCACATTCCCGCGGTGACTGTGAAAAGTCAATGATTGTACAGGCAACTACTACAGATCGATAATGGAGTGTTCGTTTCTCAAAATAGCAAGTGGCTTACAAAATGGATTGAAGTTTAAGATTACCGAGTTAATTCTAGAATGGATCAATGACTAGATTTACATTTCTAAATGATCTCTACAGCCATCGATGGAAGAATTACAGATTAATATACCTTGTTGTTTTCAAACAATAGAAAAAGGTCAAAACGGCAACGTTGTAATATATGTTTTGCTAAACAAAGGGAAAGAAAACAAATTAAAAAGGTGCAGTACACAACATTTATATGGCAATCAGTAGCTCTGAAGCCTTCCACTACTATAGGGGATGGGGACTCGGACACCCCTCCCCCCCCCCCAACACAACATTCCACTGAGTATGCAGCTCTGCATGTTGCTTCGTCTTGAAGTCCTATCCAAAATCAAGCATTTTGTTGTAAACTTCCTATTTTATCCCCCCACTTCCTGGTCTTCAGAGGCACTGGTGACCTAGCCAGGACCCCCCCAGATGCTCCACAGGAAGCATCACCCGTGCACCCTATGACATTACAGTCAACTGCTGAAACAAAAAACCTTTCCTGGCCCCTCCAAGATCTTATGAGCTAGTGCTGTAAGACATCTGCATGAGATGAGACAAATTACATTATCGTTGAACAAGAGCAAGAAAGAAGATGGCCTCTGATGGGATCATTATAAAAATGGCTGTGACCTGAGAGAAGAGCGCAGACTGGAAAACTGAGGAAGAAGCGCTTGAAGGAGGTATCTAATTATCAGTTTTACTGAATAAATTCTATTATTATAGTTAGGTTTTATGAAGGGGGGGATCTCAGAACAAAGGCAGAACACAAAAAGAAAACAGAAAAAGTGGTAGATACTCACAGCTAGGTACTGATGACACCCTTAAGGTGGAACTTTACTTTCTCAATCAACATTGACTATTGTTAATCTTTATGCTGCCGGTATTAGTAAAATAATAGGAAGGTATTGTAGATTATATTTACTTGTTTTAAACTTTTTTTATCCATTTTTTTTCAGTTACTTCCTGGTTTCTATGCCTAGGCAAATGATTTCATACATCCCAGGGGTCTTCGGGAGGAGGAGGGGCTATTACATCTAGGCACATCCTCCTTTGCAAAGTGCACAGTCTATTTGCCTTTAGTATGTCAACCTCATAGCGTTTGTACATTCATTGAATGTGAGGGGCTAATATTTAGTGGGATCTACCATTTTTATGCAAATTCTGCTTTAATGGAATCCTTTACTATACCAACAGTAGGCAAAGTACCAGGGTTTCTTTAATGCAGGCTTAAAAAGCATCCTATACCCTGCCCAAGACTAGTGGGGTTCTGGTCTAGGGTTTTTGGCTTACTTTAGACCCTTTTCCATCTAACAGTCCATACGCACGCTAAGTTAGCCCTATTGCATTGTCCAATACCTGACTTATACGCATCACAGCAAAAGCTGACCACCTATCTTTTTATTGCGGCTAAACAAACTATAGCTCAAGCCTGGAAGACCCAACACATAGCCTTTCAGGGGGCGAAGACACGTATGACCACTATGATGCTTCAGGAATGAATGTCCAGTATTGTGAATAACTCACATGCCAAATTTCTCAAGGTTTGGGAACCATGGATCTCTTATGAGTTTCCCTCACCCCAATCGCCTTGTTTGGGCCTTGTCTGATTTCTCCCTTTGGGGATTCCGAGTCCAAGTTATCGCCTTCCCACCTCACCTCTTCTCTCTTACCTAGGACCCTCTCTTCCTGCTTCTCTGATCTCCTCACCTTCTCTCTAGTTCTTTACTATTCCTGTTCATGCTGTCGCCACCTACGTAGATTTTGGGGACATGCCATTTTTTGCAGTGTTTATTTCTCATTACCATCCTTTATTTTCATACCTGTGTCACAAGCTTGCTTATGTAATCTCTTGTTTATTTCTAAAACCCAATAAACATATTGAAACAGAAAAAGCATCCTATACTTATCTTCCTAAACTTTGGATTGTTGACTATAGAGTGAATATTCCTATTGGAAGAGATTGATTGAAAAATAAATCAATCATTTATTGAAGCATGTATGGCCACCATTACACACGAGTTTATGGTTTTCTCTGGCAGTGGATCCCACCAGCAAGGAAGCTTGGGAAAGGTAATTGCAGGACACTTAGGGGCATATTTATAAAGCAGTGACTTTCACTAAACAATCACTGCAGGTGAATCAATCACCTTACCTCCCAACTTTCTAAGCTTAGAAAGAGCACACCTTTATTACAAGGTAAGTACTCAAAGGATGCACCTCAGCCACGCCCCAGTTAGGCATGAAGAATGAAAATGCAAAAAAAAAAACTGGTGAATGACTAACTCCATGTTTTGCAACACGTTACACCCATATTTAAGGTGGAACATCTAACATGGTGCCAAGCCTGATCACCAAGTTTGTAGTCAACTGACATAATTTACAAAATTCCTGCTAAATTTAAAAGATAAAACTGTACTGAGTTAATAAATAAAGCTGTGTGTGTGAACGAGGTCTTGGGCCTCATACACATGGGTGCTGTGACCTGTATGAACACTAATTTGACAGGCATGTAGATGAAGGTGTATGGCCCTGAACACAGACAGTGTGCATTCTGGGCCACTCACCCGCTCCTGCAAACCTGTTAAATTAGGACCTGCAGCTGTGTTCATACAGCCCCTGTGTCCCCATAAAGTAACAGGAGCCTCCAGCCACACAAACTGTTCATTCACATTGTATGGACCAGAGGACCCATGTGAATAAGCCATTCATGTTTTTGTATTTTTTTTTTTTAATTGTTATTAACATTTTTATTTATTTATTTTTTTCATTTCAAAATGCTGTTTGGAGGGAGCTTTGGTAAAACTGGGGGAATCGGATGTGGGCAGGGAGGGTAATCGGTGCGGTGGTGGTGGACAATTCTGGGAAACAATCCTCTGTGTGTTTCTCTTTACAGCAGCTAAAATCTGGCTTCTCCACCTTTCCATTCCGCTGGGCTTTCAGCTGCTGCAGAGAGAGACACCCCCTTGCCACATTGATCACTCTCTGTGCCCACATCTGACTCCCCCTGCTGGCCCAGGTCCTGTACAGGGGGACCGGTGGTACCACCTTATCTACCTACGGCCCTGATTTCGGTCTCAATGCTTTGCAGGTTCTGATGCAAAAAAAAAATGAATGCACATTTTATTTTCCAGCAAATACATGTGCATTTGCTATTATTTTTTAAAAGATGGACTTCGCCCTTAAACCCACAAGCTTTTCCTAATAATAAAAGTAATAATTTAGAGGTCGGATGAAAGGACTAGTGGTAACACTTCTGGTATTGTTTTTTTCAATGATTAGCCATAACTTTTTGACCGCCTAATATTGGGTAGGTCCCCCTTTTACTGGTAAAACAGCCCTGACCAGTCGAAGCATGGATGCCACTAGACCTCTGAAGGTATGCTGTGGTATCTGGCACCAAGTCATTAGCAGCAGATCCTTGAAGACTTATTGGTTGTGGGGTGGGGCCTCCAAGGATCAGGCTGTTTTTTCCAGGACATCCTACTGGCGAATTTGGAGGCCATGTCAACACCTTGACCTCATAGTTGTGTTCCTCAAACCTTTCTTGAACCATTTTTGCAGTGTGACAGAGCACATTATTCTGCTGAAAGAGGCCACTGCCATCAGGGAATCCCTATTCCATGAAGGTGTGTACTTGGTCACCAATAATGTTTAGGTAGGTGGTACATGTCAAAGTAATATCCACGTGAACGGCAGGACCCAAGGTTTCCTCGATGCCCTTGTTTCCTGCTTTCAAAGCATTAACTTCAGGGACATCATGTTTACTTGCTACGAAATATATCACATTCAGATGCCGTTGTAATGAGATTATCAGGTGTCAGTGGACAAAAAGTTATGGCTGATCGTTGTATATATCAGATCAAATGGAGGGACAATAAGAAGGAATTATGGAAATTAGGTTTCAAATGAGGGACAGTGGTGAGATATACAATCACAGTAATTTAAACCACATACAGTAGTATATCAGGAAGATACACATGCAGTAAAGTTTGGGCAATGTCATATTCAATGCTTTATGAATACACCCTTTATTGTGAACCTGTTAGTTTGCCTACCGTGGACAAAGTGCAGGTTCAGTTTATTGCTCAATATAATATTTTACTTTGCTTTTTAAAAGGACTATTATAGCATTTCAATGTTTAGTATATAGTCATTATTAAAGGGTAGAATTTATACTTTACATGCATCATTTAAACCTAATACAGCTCTTGGATTTTTTTTTTTTTATTATTTTACCTAGCCAGAGGATTTTGCTCATAATACAGCATTATTTTTAAACAGGCTTAACCGTTTAACCTTGTACACATTCTTCATAAGAACATCAAGCACGGCACAGAACTATGCTAAATTATCTTTGCAGCAAGATGAAAAATAATATTTGATTAAATCTGTGTTCATCGGTTTACGATAAAGATCTGCGTGTGAATTTAAACTGTGATGTGAAAAGGCCCCTTAATGCAGAACTATGGTCAGGTTCTGAAAAAACACTGAACGGCAGGCTTTTTATGATAACAATAGACTCTAAAGCTAGACATTTTAAATGCATAAATGAATGCAGCTCAGTATTTATTAACAAATTGTTAAATGTATTGTTTCAAATGCAAAGCATAGCAAGCAAAAGCTCTACTGCTAGAGCTTATGAAATGATCTTATCCAGCTAAATATCCTAAAATTACAAGAGAAACTTGAAAAAAGCAAATGCTTTGTCTTGGGCTGTATAAAAGTATGTTAAAGCTCTGCATCCGTGATCTTAGATGTTGTAAACCTCCAACCCCCCCCCCCCCCCAAAAAAAAAAAACCTTTCAAGACAAAGGCATAATGAGCTAGTAAGCATCGCATACTGGCTCATTATAAAATACCTTAGAACGATGCCCTGCAGCGGCACCAGCACACCGCTGACACGGCCGAAATCTTTCCTGGAGATACTTCCAGGATCGCGGGCTCTGGCGCTGTGATTGGCCGGAGCCGTGATGACGTCACTCCCGTGTGCGGGTGCTGCCGGTCCCGGCACGGGCCCTGTAGAAACAGCACGAGCGGGCCGTTCCTTCAGTGAACATGCGCAGATGACGTCGGACACAGCGTAAATAGTAAATATCTCCTAAGCGGTGCAAGTTTAGGAGATATTTACATTACCTACAGGTAAGCCTTAATATAGGCTTACCTGTAGGTACAGAACAAATACAGAACGACAAGAGTGTGGCTCTGAAGAAGGGGGTAGGCCCCCGAAACGCGTCAGCCTTTGTGTCGTGTCTGCACTCACGCCAATTGTATGGCCCGTTGGGGGTCGCCACTCTTGTGAGTATTCCCTTATATTTGTATTATTGAATAAATGCCTCTAGGTGTGCGCGCCTTCCTTTTGTTTTTGTTACCTGTAGGTACAATTAAAAAGGAATACTTTACTTCCTCTTTAGCAAAGAACTATGGCCAAAGCTTTTTTGGCCATACTTCTCTTCTGGGTCACAGGAGTGTACTTACTATTGCATTCCTGTGACCCAAAATCAGCCGGCAGCAGCAGAGCTGAGAGCCTGAGCCAGCTGCTCCTGTCCTCTCCACAGCCCTGTGCTCCAGTGAACACTGGAGAGGCAGAGCGGAGAGTGGTGATGGATAGTTACTGCTCTCTACTCCAAACAGAGTGAGAACTGAGCGATCAGTGGTCATATGATCGCTCAGTTCTCAGTCTTAGAGCAAGAGGGGGACAGCTGCCACATCGCAGCGATGCTGCAGCCATAGAGGGGAGCATGAATGTTTGTTTTTTTACAATCCCACACTGCTCCTTTAAAGGATAACTGTGCTAAGAAAGCATGGAGTATTCAATTGCTGGCCTCTTCTTTTGAAAATACTTGTTGCCTAGATTTCATAGTAAAGCATAGCCAGGCTGATGCAGGAGACACCCCTACCTCGGGTGCTAAGCTGGGGTAATACCACTACTAATAAACAGAGCTCAGGGAAGCAGATGTTAGGGTGACAGGGCTGGGCTGTCAGTGTGACAACAGAACATTTAGGATGTTCTTTTACTTTCACTTTCTATGATAATGGTAAACAGGGGCACAGACAGCAATAAAAACTGATGTTCTAATCCCACTCTAAAAAAAAAAAAAGTATAGTTATACTTTAAACCTTTTTAGGGCAGACAGTGTTCAAATCTTGTTAAAATTGGTAATGGTAAAGGGTTAATTATGGTAAGCACAGCTGCCCAGCTTCCTCATAAACAAAGAGAACTACCTAGGATTTTTTCTTGCAAGTGGGTTTAGAGTAGATCATCTAAAAAAGGTATGCTGTGTGAATGGGGACATGTACAAAATATAAAGCACAGTAGGTGATATCCTAATTTGGCTGCAAAAGTGGAAATATGCTTTAAAGCGGAGTTCTACTCAAAAGTGGAACTGCTGCTTGTAACCATGTTTGTGAGTATTTTTTATTTCTTTTTTAATTAATTTTACCCTGGGATAATGCACTAGGCCAGTGTGCCTTCTTTTTCTTCTAATATATAGTGGAACTGCTGCTTATCTGTCTCCTCCTACGGTGCCACATTTGGCACTTTTCAGGGGGGAGGGGGGAACAGGTACCTGTTTTTGACAGGTACCCCTTCCCCACTTCCAAAGACGGTGCCATCCCTCGGAAGTTTGGCCCCCTCCTCCTTTTTCTGCCGCTGGGTCAATTAGAAAGCGCAGCACACTTTGCGCATGCGCAGCAGGGAATCAGGCTGTGAAGCCAAAAGGCTCCACTGCCGGTTTCCCTTACCGGGAATGGCAGCGGCAGCATCCGACAGCCAATCCGAAAATCAGCTGAGGTGCCAACATCGCGGGAACCCTGGACAGGTAAGTGTCCTAATATTAAAAGTTAGCAGCTACAGTACTTGTAGCTGCTGACTTTTATTTTTTCGTGGGGGGCCGGAACACCTCTTTAAGTTACACTCTGCAAGCTACTAACGTCTTATTTGAGAAGGCTTCGGGGTTATAGGTTACCCCAAATATATAGAGTAATATAGCGCAGTAATATATAACACTATACACTCTAGCAATAAAAAAAAACAACCTTGTGTGTATCTTTAGGTTATGCAAACTGTAAGGCTGGTAATACTTTCCACAGGAAATAATACAGTGTAGGATGAAGTATTACTGCAGGATTCAGTCACATCCTGATGCTTTCTTTGGCTTCTCTATTTTGCATATGTATTCGATCAGAGAACAATGTGTTCTCCACAAAAGGTGAAGGTGCTTGAACTATATAATTAGCATTTCTTTTCTTTTAGATTGGTTTATTCAGATTTTAATCACTTTCTATTCTTATTTGTACAATAAATCTTTTTTTTTTTACAGTTACACAATTCGAACTTACTGTCTTCAAGCTTAATAAACTTCACAAATATTTTCCACGAACACTGTAAATTCAGTATGTCTTATTTATCAAAGGGTCTAAGGACTTCTTCCTGTTGTACCATAGGACAGTATCAAAAAAAATGAAAGAAAATCTACTATGAGGAGGGTGGATTTGATTTAAATCAACTCGATTTAAACCACAATTTAAATCAGGATTTAAATTCACTAGTAAAAAAAGGCTTCATTTTACTCGTAATTTTTAAAAAGTAAAGGTCATCTCTGTCCCGTAGCAGCTCCTCCTCTGATCCGCTGTTGACTCACCAACAGTCCCATTCACTTTAATGGGGCGGCTGGTGATGCGGCAGTGACACAACAAAGTGAGGGATCTGACGGCAGCAGGTGAGTGGATGCCCACTAACAGGGATTGATCTGAAATGACAGGTGCTCTTTATATGTAAGGACTTACAATATCTCCCAAAAGTGAGTACACTCCTCACATTTTTGTAAATATTTTATTATACCTTTTCATGTGACAACACTGAAGAAATGACACTTTGCTACAATGTAAAGTAGTGAGTGTACAGCTTGTATAACAGTGTAAATTTGCTGTCCCCTCAAAATAACTCAATACACAGCCATTAATGTCTAAACCACTGGCAACAAAAGTGAGTACACCCCTAATGAAAATGTCCAAATTGGGCCCAATTAGCCATTTTCCCTCCCGGTGTCATGTGACTCGTTAGTGTTACAAGGTCTCAGGTGTGAATGGGGAGCAGGTGTGTTAAATTTGTTGTTATCACTCTCACTCTCTCATACTGGTCACTGGAAGTTCAACATGGCACCTCATGGCAAGGAACTCTCTGAGGATCTGAAAAAAAAATTGTTGCTCTACATAAAGATGGCCTAGGCTATAAGAAGATTGCCAAGACCCTGAAATTAAGCTGCAGCACGGTGGCCAATACCATATAGTGGTTTAACAGGAGAGGTTTTACTCAGAACAGGCCTCACCCTGGTCGATAAAAGAAGTTGAGTGCACATGCTCAGCGTAATATCCAGAGGTTGTCTATGGGAAATAGAAGTATGAGTGCTGCCAGCATTGCTGCAGAGGTTGAAGGGGTGGGGGGGTCAGCCTGTCAGTGCTCAGACCATACGCCGCACACTGCATCAAATTGGTCTGCATGGCTGTCGTTCCAGAAGTAAGCCTCTTCTAAAGATGATGCACAAGAAAGCAAACAGTTTGCTGAAGACAAGCAGACTAAGGACATGGATTACTGGAACCATGTCCTGTGGTCTGATGAGACCAAGATAAACTTATTTGGTTCAGATGGTGTCAAGCGTGTGGCAGCAACCAGGTGAGGAGTACAAAGACAAGTGTGTCTTGCCTACAGTCAAGCATGGTGGTGGGAGTGTCATGGTCTGGGGCTGCATGAGTGCTGTCAGCACTGGGGAGCTACAGTTCATTGAGGGAACCATGAATGCCAACATGTACTGTGACATACTGAAGCAGAGCATGATCCCCTCTGAGTTTGGAGACTG